>VMDR010001347.1:0-132298 GCA_007922815.1 Macrotus californicus | reverse complement strand
GAAGGGAAGGGAAGGGAAGGGAAGGGAAGGGAAGGGAAGGGAAGGGAAGGGAAGGGAAGGGAAGGGAAGGGAAGGGAAGGGGAGGAAGGAAAGAAGGGAGAAAAGAAAGAAGGAAAGAAAGAAAGAAAGAAGCCGTTTCTTTTTCCTTTTGAAGTTTTGGACCAGCTTTTCCCAAAGCAGGCTCTGGGGAGAGCCATTGCGGTGGAAGGATGGATGATGGTTGGGAACTATTTGGGAAACACAGGGTCAAAGAAAGGTCAAGGGGAATCTCTGCAGTAGGACTGTTCAGAGCCTTTTCCTTGCCACTAGGTCCGTGGACTGCCCAGAATGGAACAGCCCTCAGGGGGCAGTGGAAATTACACAGGCTGAAGAACAGGTACCCACATCCTGGCTCCATTGCCCTCCAGATATGTGAGTCTGGGCAAAGGCTTCAGTTTTCCTCTAAGTCAAATGCGGTACTAGCGACTTGCCTGGCAGGGTTATTAGGAAGATAAAATGAGCAAACTGATAGAATGTGCTTAAAACAGAGCATGGCACAGAGGAAGTGTTCAAAAACCTGTCAGCTGTTGTCGTTTCTGGGTCATCTCATCCAGCACTCCCCTACACACACACACACACACACACACACACACACACACACACACACACACACACACACACACACACACACACACACACACACACACACAGGAATTCTCTCCACAGCATTCCCCAGATCTCTAGGGCTGCACCCACCATCCAAGAGAAACTTTCTGTGATGACAAAAGTATCCTATATCTGTACTTTCCATTATGGTAGCTGTTGGGGGACTGCTCTGTGTGGTTTCGGAGACTGTAGCCCTGCGAGAGCAAGTTCTGAAAGGGGCTAGTAAGTCTCCCTGAAAAACCAGGTAACGCAGGTGGCAGGCATGATCTGACTAACACTGAGGGTTCCCATGGGAATCGGGCCTGAAATGTACATTTTATCCTTTGAGGCCTGCTCTGCCTAGCATAGCCCTATTGATATAAACCGGATGTTTAAGTTCAAGGCTTAAGGAGTAAACTCCTTATCTCATGAAACACGTCTCAAAGACCCTCTGGCATCAGCATGACTAACAGACCCTGACCTATGACAGATCTCTGTGTTCCTTCAGTTGTTATCTATAGATAATACCTGTTTTTGTGTGACTATAGCCCTTTGACATTGACTGATGAGCTGTGCATGTATGCTGTGTACACCTACACACACCATTCCCAAAAAGAGCCATTTGGGAGAAGGGCTTGGGGCGTTCCCCACTAGAGGGAATCGCCATCCACTTTCCTGCCAGAACAAGATTGTGTCTTGGTCGATTTATTCTCATCCACAGCAGCCGGGAGAGATCTGCGGGACAGAGTTCTCCCACAGGTAGCCACTAAGCACACGTGGCTCCTGGGCAGCTGAAATGTGGCTGGAGTGACTGAGGAACTGAATGAATGTATTTAAATTTAAACAGCTACATGTGGCTAGTGACTACCACACTGGACAGCTCGAAGGGATGGGGAGCCCATTACTTCCAAAGGCAGTCCCTCCCAAGTCCTGACAGTTTGGACTCTGAAAGTTTCTCCTTACCTGGCTCCTATGCCTGTCTACACCTGCCAATAGCTCTTCCCCTTGACCCTAAACGTGCCCCGGCCACCATGGAGGAGTCCAGCCCCTCATCTGCAGAATGGCCACACGCAGCCGCAAGACCAGGCCGCACTGCCCCACACCTGCCTTCCTCCTTCCCTTCCAGGGATGTTTTTAGGTTCCCCTCTATCCTGGTTACCATCCACATGCAGGCCACCTACTCCTCCTGGAACCCCACCTACTTTGACCATCCTAATTCCAATCAGACAGGCCTGGGTTCCAGTTCTGCCTTTTAAATAGCTGTGTGACCTCAGGGGAGCCCCACAACCTTGAAAAGCCTCGGGGTCTTCATTTGAAAACAGTAAAATCAGCCCCCGCCTTGCCAGGACTATTGGCCATCCAACGACTGTGTGACCCAAGACAGGGTGCCAACTGAGAGCTTGTGAAGTGGTGCCTATGGCCATTATTATTTGAAATATACCAAGGGACAACTTTGGGAGGTAATTACATTTTATAAGAGTCACTTTGAGGTTCCTCGACCCATGAAGGGGTGTAAAAGGCAACATCTGCCGAGTGCTTACTGTGTAAGGCACTAAGCCCTCCACTTGCATTTAATTTCCTGTGATGAAGGTGATGAGATGCAGGGCTGCCTGATATCAGCTGGTAAATGATAAAGCTGGGACTTGAACCCAGGTCTGTCTGATGTCTGGGCCCATGCCGTTCTGCCTCGCAGAGCAAGAGACCTTAGTCCAGCTGCCTGCCTTTATGTTTGGGAAAACAGGCCCAGAGAAGCCAAGAGACTTGGCCAAAGTCACACAGGCAGTAACTGGTGCAGCTGGAGGTCAGTCCGGGCTCAGATGCCAAAGCCTGGGCTATTACGCTCTGGAGACGATGGCACCTCTCAGTCTGTCAGGATGAGTGACAGGAGGGAAGACTAACTGGGCACTCATCATGGACCAAGCACTACTTTGAGAGGCTGACACAGATGAACTTATTGAGTCATCACAACAACCTGAGAGGTAGTTATTGTTTTCAACCCATTTTGTAGATGAGAAAACTGAGACATTAGGTAGCCACTCGACCAAGGGCATACAAGCAGTGAGGGTCAGAGCCAGGATTTGAACCAGGAATCTGACTCTAGAGCCCAACCTCTTTATAACCTGAAGCAGGTAAATATCAAGTGTGGATTTGGCTTTTCCTAAAGAATGTATGTTTTTTCTCCTGAGATGCTTTTTCTCATAGGGCTCAGCATTTCTTCAGCAGCGCTGTGTCCCTCCTGAATCTGGCCCCACATGTCCAGTGCTGCTGCTCTCCCATGTCTGCCCTCCCTCTAAGCCCACTGGAGCCTGGTGCCCGCCTGCCTACCCACCCACCCATAACTAACATACCCTTGAAGTCACCAGGCTGGTCAAAGCGCAGCCGGATCTGGTCTCGGAAGCGGTGGCTGCTCTGGCACACGTTGGTAACACCGAAGCAGAAGCAGGGCAGGCAGGAGGCGCTGTGCTCCAGGTAGAAGTGCCCGTCGGGGCAGGGCCCTGCAGGGTGGTATAGGAGTGGGCTGCAGCAGACCCTGGCAGGCAGGCCCAGCTCCACCCCCATGCCAGGTGCCCTCCGGCTTGATGGTGGTACCTCGCTGTGGAATGAGCTCCAGGACACCGTCAGGAATGCCGAACACCATGCCTCGGGCATTCATGGCCTCGCAGGTGTAGGCACCCTGGTCTGCCTCCTTCACGTCTCGGATGGTCAGCGTGCCACGGCCTCCCTCATTGGTCACTGTCACCCTGGTGGGCCCCGAGACAGAGGCAGAGTCAGGCCTGGTCCACTGGCTCAGCCTCCTCTACATCCTCAGCCCCCACTTAGGCCCGGGGCTGCACCTGGGATTAGATGGGATATGGCCCCAGTTGAGCCGCCAGTTGATGATGGGGGTGGGGACACCACTGGCCACACAGGTGAAGGTCACCGTCTGGCCCCGGGAAGCCTGGATCAACTCCTGAGGAGGGGTCACCACCTGGGGAGGCACTGGGAGACAGGAGCAAGGGTGAGGGGTGGGAGGGGCAAAGGGACAAGGAGCAAGGGGAATGGAGCCAGGCCAGAGGAGGGTTGAGGCTGAGACTGGAGAGGGGCACCCGGAAACCAGCGCAAGGCCCTAGCTTGCCCCGCACCCCAGCTCCCCACTCACTGCAGCCAATCTCGTCACTGCGGTCAGGACAGTCGCTCTCCTCATCACAGTGGAAACTGGCCGAGATGCATGTGTTCGTGGAGACACAGCGGAACTGCGTTGGCCCGCACACGTCCTCGGGGCGCTTGGCAGCTGGGGCACAGAGCAGGTGGTGTGGGCGGCGGGGGGCCACTCCCATTTCTGACTTGTGCCCACAGCCCCACCCTGTCCACCTTCCCCAGGTGTTCCCAGGGTCACTATCTCATCTCGCCCCCATGACGCACAGCTGCCTGGATCAGGCCCTGACACTGTTGCCACCATAAGGCTCACAATGTCATGGTCAGCGGTCGGCCATCAAACAGATCATTTACATTGCCCTGCCCCCACCACTCACTCCATCTGCATTCCCCAAACCTGGCACTCACAGCCACTCAGTTCCTCCCACATTCGGCCTCCTTTAGAAGCACAAGACCTCTGCCAAAGGCACGACCAGAGGGCTGGTATCTCTGGACTCTGGGTAAACCCAAGGCAGTTTTCTCTGCCAGAAAGGGCTTGCAAGGGGCCTGCCACAGCTTGGACCTTGCTGCCCTCTATCACTCTCACTGGCCCAGATGGCACCTGGCCTGAGGCAGCCACCTATGGCCTGGCCAGAGGCCTAGCGTTGGCCTAGCGCCAGGGCTGGGCCCTAGCTTGGCATCTCTAGTAGACAGTGACTGATGTTCTTCCCCAGGAAAACTAAATTGAGAAAGACACAGACACAGACACAGGGATGGAGAGGACAGAGTGGGGCAGAAGTGGAGGCCACAGATCCACAGAGAAGGAAGCAAGGGAAGGCCAGGACACAGCTATCTATGACATTACCACAGGGTCCTCTGTCCCAACAACCTAAAGCCCCAAGGCCATCCAGCTTTCATGGTCTCTGTTCCGTACTCTGTCAATAAGGACTTCCTTTGACTGATTCCTAGCAGAGACCTGATCCCTTGACCCTTTCCCTACTCCTGGACCACAGACAGATGAATGGAGAGCAGGAGAGATGGACGTTGGATGGATGGATGATGGCAGAAGGACGCTGAACGAATGAATGGATGCACAGAAGGACAGTGAATGGGTGGGTAGTAGAATGGATGGTGAGACGGAGAGGAAGGTGTTGGACAGAAAGGTGGATGGAGAGAGGAAGAGCTATGCAGAGAAGACAATGGAGGGACGGACAGCTGAACGAAAGGGTGAGTGGATGAATGGAAGGGAGGGAAGGGGATGTCGGACAGACGAACAATGGATAGTTGAATGAACAGATGGATTGAGAGCTGGGCTCATGAAAGAACAAATAACTCGGAACCAGCTCCAGGTGAAAACCCCCAAGGCCCATAAGGGGGGTGCTTTGACTCGCACATACGTCAAGGACCCCGTCATCAAGGGACCCCGGTGTATGTGCCAAGCCCTCTTGGCCGCTCTTCTGACCTAAGCATAAACGAATGGTAACAAGACGAAGAGAGGGAGACATTAACCACGGGCAGTCTGGCGAGGCTGCCAGCTGCACAAGGCCAGCTCGGAGCCAAGGACCCTCACTGCTCGGGTCAGAAAGAGACGGATCTTAGTTTGTCCCCTGGGCCTTCACCACTCAGCCGGGGAGAGCAGACGAACATGGCCAAGAGGGGATGGAACAAGGGGAACTAGGCCTGGGCAGGGTGGGGGTGCCAGGGGAACCCTGGGACACTCACGGCAGTTGGCCTCATCGGTGTGGTCCTCACAGTCAGAGTCACCATCACAGCGCCACAGCTTGAGGACACAGTGCCCATTTCCACAGGGGAACTCGTTGGGCTCACAGGGCGGAGTGGGGCCTGAGTGCACCAAGCAGGGTTTAGCCAGAGGCCCTCCCCTGACAGCTCCCCTATTCCCTGTACCCCCCATTAGCACCCCTGCCCTGTCCTTACCACAGTCCAGCTCGTCACTGCCATCCTTGCAGTCCTCCTGCCCATCACAGACATAGTCTTTGGGGATGCAGTGCCCACTGTGGCATGTGGCCTCGAGGGGCCCACAGGGTACAGGCCTGTCTGGACCAGGGAACAGAGGCTGGGGAGGCGGGGTGCCCGGTAGAGGCCGTGTGGTCGTTGCCTCTGGCCGTGGTGTTACAGGTAATGTCTCCACCAAAAGTGTTGGTGTGAAGACTGTCTCTTCTGTGAATACAGACCACTTGGTGTTGGCAGGAGGGGGTAATTCCTCACCCGTCCCCTGCACTCCCCAGGCCCTCCCTGCCACATGCACCCAGTGCCCTGACCCTGGTACCACCCTTCCATGTGCCTGCCCACCTCCCTCAGACCCCTCTGCCTGCACTAAACCCTTACAGCCCAGGTTGACAGCCCAGGCATACCCTGACCCTTCTCCAACATCTGCAGGCTACTCACTGTCCCCCCAGATAGCCCCTCACCGCAGTTGAGCTCATCGGACATGTCCCTGCAGTCAGGTCTCCGGTCACAGCGATACTCCAGGGCCACACACTCATTGTAGCTGTGGCAGGCAAACTCAGTCTCGGTGCAGACTCTTGGGACCTGGGGCACTGGGGGGGTTGGAGGGATTTGGAGAGGCAGGCAGAAGGTTGGTGGAAGATGTCAGGGCACAGGAGGGGGTGACTCCTCAGGCATGCACAGGCACTGCATGGCTGGCAGTGGGCTTTGGTGCCCTGTGTCAGGCCACGTGATTTCTGGCTGACTCAGCAAGGTCAAGAAGCACATGGTGGACACATCTGCAGTGCACACGAGACGTGCGACATGTGGCAGTAGCCTCACCCAGCTCTTACACGGACCTCACGCCCAGTTATCAGGCCACATGCATGCAACCACCACATCACACACATGCAGGCCACAACCTGGCCCAGCGAGGACAAAGAGGGAGCGGAGAAGGGGTGGCCTGTGGGCTGTGCCCAGCCATCTTGCCCTCATCCTTCCTTCTCCTTCATCTGTTAACTTTAGTTACCCGGCCGGGCCTGGGTCTGGCTTACATTCTCACCTGGTGTAACTGCGGCCGCCACAGCGGCCAAGGGGGGTGGGGGTGTCTGTGCTGGAAAGGAAGGTGTGATCAGCAACCATCCCACCTGGGACCTGGGACCTATGGGCCACAGGACTGGGCCAATCCCACCCCCCGCCCCCACCACCCCATCCCTAGCCAGGAAGATTCATTGAAAAATAAAGAGGGCTGGACCCCTTGCCATCTTCAGGCCTGGGCCCAGGGATGCTGAAAGAGCAACCTTAACCTTCAGGTGCATTAATTAAAGTTTTATGTGCAGAAGGAGAGAGCTGACGGCTTCACTATTTTTTTCTGACTTGGCTATACCATGGTAGGGATAGAGTTTGTGCAATCCTGGGTTCCATCGAGTCAGAGATGGTGACAAGCTGGGGCCTTCCCAGTAAAGGGAACTGAGATGGAGACAGGGCTGAGAATCGTAGCCTATGAGGAATGAACTGGGATTATTCAGCCTAGAAAGGACAAGACTCAGGGAGTCGAACCAGGAGACAGGATGCAGTAAAGAGGACCCTGAGCCAGGACTTTGCATCTGGCAGCCGTGTGACTTGAGCCAGTGTCCTGCTCTCTCTGAGCCTCAGTTTCTCATCTGCTTCTCATCTGATCTTATCACAGGTTCTGGCGGGACTGGCATAGACACATGGTTTGGCTTGAATTCTGGCTTTTCCACTATCTGTAATACGTGGATTCGGACAAGTCATCTGTCCTTTCAGGCCTCAGTGCCCTCACCTCCAAAACAGGAGGAGTAATATCCGCCTCACAGAAACCATTGCAAAGACTGATGGAGGGCTGGACAGAGGGCCTCACGGGGCGCCTGGTGTGTGTAATCAGCGCTCAGTAAATAACATGGCTATTATTAAACACAAAACTGGTTTTGACCTGAAAGTACTATATGAAAAAAGGAATTGTTACCTATCGTCAACATATAGCGGTAGACAGAGCAGAAAGTGGGTCTAATGGGTGCGCCCTGGAGGAAACAGATTATGTTCGACCCAAGCCAAGACTGCATCAAGATCGATAGGGTGGGTTCCTAAGTTGGTGAGCTCCCTGCCCCTAGTGGTGTGCAAGCCCAAGCTAAGAGAGCCCATGGTGGGTCTGAGAAACTAGAGGAGGAGACCCCAGGCTCCAGGATGGGCTCACCTGTGCCCAGCCGTCGAAACTGGAATCCCTGGGGAGAGGTGACGTAGGAGGCAATGGAGCCACTGGAGATGACCGAGTGCAGCACCTCCTGAATCTGAGCCCCGTCCGCATTTCCTTCGGAGCCCACATCCAGCTCCACAAAGACCCAGCCGTCCAGCTCCCTAGGGATGGGCATGGGGCAGGGCAGCAGGGTGAGGGAGATGCCTGTGGTCTCAGCTCCTCCCTCGCCCCCTGCCAGACGCTCAGGCCTGTTCTCTCAACTCTTCTCCTGGATACTCTGTACCGCAAACAGGGCAAGTTAGGGTCCAAAGTGGCCCCCCAACCAACTGAATTTTCGCCAATTCACTTGATTAGGCCTCTGCTGCCTCCCCTCCTGGTACCCAGGCTTCTCCCCATCTTTGCCAGCTTCCCTCGGCTTCCCCACCAGCCCCTCACCAGCCCCAGGGACCCTTCTCACTTGATGAACACCACGCTGACAATCTGGTCCCCAGGAATCTTCAAGTACTCTGACTCCAGCTGCGGAGGGACACAGCACCGTCACCCTAACCCCGGTCCTGTCCCCCACACCCCTGGGGAGCTCCCCAAAGCCCCTTCACTCACCGTGTCCACCACAGCCTCGGAGACTTCTCGGAATGCCTCAGAGCTTGCGTCTTCGAGCTGAGGGCTGTAGTCAATGGAGCGAGTGAAATTCACCAGGGCTCGGAAATAAACTGCAGAAGCAGGGGGGTGGCGTCACCGTGTGGTGGCCTCAGGGAGTTGGGCCAGTTGGTGGACATGGGGGGGATGGGCCCTGGAGACCTCTTGCTGAGGCTGACACCTGTGTGCCCACAGCTCTACCCAGAACTGTCCCTATGAGCACATACTACAGTGGCCCTGTCTGCTATGCCGAGGGGTCAAAGCTGAGGCCCCACCTTGGGTGAGGGGTTCAACTAACAGGGAAAGTGGCCTGATCCAGAAATCAAGCTACGGTGCCGAAGAGGAGAACCCCAGCAGCTCAAAGGAAGGCAGAACAAGAAGAGTGGCTACCAGAGGATGCTGGCCTGGTGTAGAAATTACATGCAAGTGACTGAGATGTGTCTCCACTCTTCCCTGGCCAATTCCTCCTCATCCCTCAGGGCTCAGCTCAGTCATCACCTCCTCCGAGAAGACTGCCTGAATTGTCCTCCTCCCCAAACCCTGGCCAGATTAGAGACCCCCTCCAGTGGGCTGTCCCAGCCCCTCTGCTTCCCCATCAGAGCACCTGCTACCCCACATTGCACAGATCCTGCCTGAATGCCCACAGACCATGGAGCATCTGGGTAAAAATCACAGGTTCTGAGGTCAGCCGCATCTCAGGCACTGACCTCACCTCTCTGAGCTTCCCCGGTCAGTTGGGACAATAAGCGCATTAACCACACTGGGCTGCCGTAGGGAATAAACGGTCTCATGCTTGCAGGCGCCATCTCCCTGTGTGCTCAGATGCCACACCTGGCACAGAACAAGCGCTGGAGGAACAGCAGCTGTTGCCACGTTTCTCTCTGTGGCTAGACTGTGAACTTGATGGCGGGTGGGAGGGACTGCATTCACTCCTGCATCCCCAGTGTCTGCATAGCACCTAGCACATAGTAGGTACCTAATAAGTGATGGCTGAGACAACTCGTATCAGATCGGTGGGAGCATATACATACAACTATTATTTCTTAGGCACTGACTATATACATTTTATACACATTAAATCTCGTTATGAGCTCATATAGCAGTTACAAATATGAGTTAATATGAGTCACAAGTGACTCATACATGTATGTATGTATATACACACACCAATCATTTCTTGAGCACCTATTATGGACAAGACTTTTGTACAAACGATGGTATAGACCACAAATACTGAGTTGACGTGAGTTACAGATGAGTTTTAAGTATGTACAAAGTGCTTAACACAGAGCCTGGCACAATATCACAGGTGCAATATAATGGGACCGATTACTACATCAGAGGCAGGTAGCTTAGCGATTAAAGGCTCAGCCGCTGCGGCAAAACTGCCGCTTACAGCCCTGTGACCTCGGGCAAGTTACTTAACCTCACTGAGCCCCATCTATAAAATGGAGGTAATAGGAGTGTCCACCCCAGAGGGCTGTTGTGAAGAATAAATAAATTAACAAATGTAAAGTGCTTATAATAGTGTCCGGCGCATACTAGGGGCTGCCCGGGTTAGCTGCAATTACTCCCACGGGTCTTCATGGCAAACCCGCGGAATGAATTTGGTTTCCTTTTTCCCATCTGAGGGGGGCATTCATTGCTTTAACGGATCTGTATTGAGGGCCTACTGCACGCCAGGTGGTATTCCAGAGCCAGGGCACATGGCAGTGAACTCCACAAATGACAATTCCTGTCCCCACAGAGATCACTTTCTAGGGGGAAGAGAAAGGAAATGAAACAAATGAACAAGGAATATACAGAGGAGGGTGCTGCTCTCCCAGGGTGGCCAGGGCAGGCCTCTCCTCAAAGGGGAAGCTTGAAGGGAGTGAGCCGCGGGGAGATATCTGGGAGAACAGCATTCCAGGCTGAGGGACCAGCAGCTGCAATGTTCCTGAGGCAGAAGTGGGCTCAGAGAGGTGACAGAGGACCAGCATGTAGATGGCAAGGGGAGTGGCATCAGCTGGACTTGACAACAAGGCCCGTGCTCCTCCCTTTTCATCCCGTTAGGCCCATAGGTGTACACGCTCCCTGAACTAGGGCCCTCTCCCTCTAAGGCTCGGGCTGAGCAAGTCCAGGCAGGGCTGGGTGGCCAAGCAAGGTACAGGAGTAAACCTCAACTTCTGCACCGAGAGGGTGTCTGTGAGGGCAGCACCGCCTGCTCTGAGCCACAGGGACTGTGCTGGGCTGGGCTCCTGGGTGCCGGGCAGGCGGGGCTCTTGGGGGCTGGAGTATGGGGGCCACGAGCTTGGCCACAGAGGCCCCTTGTGAGTGGGCACAGAGGCCCATTGAGATTCTGCCCCCCACCCTGGCCCCTGGCCTCAGCCCCACGGCACGGCGAGGGCGAGGAGGCCAGGCCTCTGCTCAGGAATGTGCCCACTCCTGGGGGAGGGACTGGGGCTCCACAAAGCCCCTTTCTACTAGGGCCTGGGAAGGGCACGGACCCTCCAGCCTGACCCCACCCCCAGCTTTCTTCCAGACCAGGGCAGGTCAGGGCAAGCCCTTCCCTCTTCCACCCTAGAATGTGTCGCTGCAGTTGATACCTGAGAATTGGGGCAGGTGAGGCCTATGTGTATTGGGAACCAGCTCCCAGAGCTGAGGGTGTTGGACGGAGTGCTCACTGGGTCCCTGCCCAGACCAGCCCTCTCCCTCCTGGCCCTCATTCTGACCCCATCTGGAGAGCTCACTTGGGGGCAAAGTCTGGATGGGTGGATGGGAGGCCCAAAGCTGCCTTGCACCCAGGCAGGGGTGGGGAATGTAGGCTACCCTAACTACTCCCCGTGCTCACTCTCTGCTCCCTAGAACTCCCACATGCACTCAGACCCCTGAACCCCAGCCCTGGTTCCCTCTCGGTCCCTCAGATTGGCCCAGGATCAGCCAGTCCTCAGGCAGACACAAGCTGCATCCAGGACTCCAGGGCCTTCCTTCCTGAGAGGCTGCCACACCCATCCCTGCCCAACCAGCACCCCATGGGGACAACACCAGGCCCGGCCCACTCTGCTCAGACTGAGTGCCTAGATGGGGCCTGACTGTGTCCTGGGGCAGGGCAGTGGCTGGCCTGGCCCCCACACCCTGTAGGAAGGTACCTCTGAGTCTCAAGGGTGACAAAGTGCAGGCTGGGCAGGAAGAGAAGAGGAAGGAAAAGGAGTGAGAAGGGAGAGCTGGGGGAGAGGGAGAACACGCTCACCAGGCTGGCAGGTCACTTACTGAGAGGAGATGCCTCACCAGGCTCGGAGACCATCATGCCGGCCATGGGAGGGCGGCCCAGGGGTGGCCCAGGGCCTGCAGAGTGGAGCCGCAGAGTAGGAAGCGAGGAGAGACAGAGACACCAAGGGAGGTGGGGACAACAAAGGGAGAGCCAGAGACATGAAGAAAGAGAGACAACAGATGGAGGGGGGAAATGACAGAGATTTGGAGACAGAGACCCAGAGATGGAGACAGAGAAAGTCAGGGGAGAATGAGAGGTTAGACAAAGGCAGATGGAAGCCAGGGACAGACGGAGGGACATAGGGTGAGACAGAAGGATGAGGCGCAGAGGAGAGACAGCAGGAAAGAGACAGCGCGGGCAGGGGAGGAGGGGAGCAGAAAGACATGGAGACATGTGTCAGAGCAGGACAGACAAGAGTGGGAAAGACAAAGAGCAAGGTCAGAAGATGGAAAGGAATTGGGTGAGGGGAGGTGGGCATATGGGAGGAGGGTTGAGACAGGGCTGGGCAGAGCCTGGGGGAGCCACAGGCCCGCTAGAGGGAAGAGGAAAGGGGAGGTGCCATCCCTGAGGCCACATCCCAGGGCCTGGTGCTGGGCCAGGGCCCAGGCACAGGGCACGGCCAGGGACAGCCTCATTACAGTCAGCACAGAGGGCGGGGCTGAAGCAGGCGTGCTGAGCCCCTAGGGATGAGAGACACACCGGCTGCTTTACAGGCTGAGATTCAGCCAAGCCCAGCTTCGTAGACCTGCACCAAAGGCAGCGGGCTGGTGTCAGGGCTTGGGCCAAGAAGGTCCAAGGCCCCACATCTTCCCACGGATCAGCCCTAGCCTCGAGGAAAGGGGTTCCGCTCTTGGGCCCTCCCAGCTGCTACTCCCCATCCCTGCCCTTCCCTCACCCCTGGCCTCTCCTGCCCTCACAGCTACTTCTCATGGGGGAAGATGGGTTGGTAAACAACCCAGGGTGAGCAGAGCTGCTGCAGTGGGCAGCCCCACGGGAGGGTCCACAGATATTCTGAATGGACGGGGCAGACTGGACCAGGGTCTCCGCAGGCAGGCCTGGCTTGGCAAGAGGCAGCTCCCAGGGACGCATCAACTCAGGTCATTCTAGGGTGTGAGCTGTGTGCACTGGGCCCCCTGACACCCACTCCAGGGCCCTGCCCAGCTCCCCAGCATCCTTAGTCCTGCAGAGACCTACGTGTGCAAAGGTCCAGGTAGTGTCTGAACCCCAGGTGCTGGGAGGTCTCAGTTGGACTGCTCCACCCATGGGCCCACCCTTCTGTTTGCACTAGCCTAGGTAGGACATCACTGGCATTTGGATGTCCCTGCAATGCCAGCGGAAGGGAGGCCCTAGAAGTCCCAGGCCAGACCTGCCCCGGGCCTGCCTATATGGGCAGCACCGGATGCCATGCGGCTGCCCAGTGGTCAGCCTGAGCAGTGCCCTATCCTTGGCCTTGATCACTAAGTGCCCAGCACTGGCTCCCAGAGGTCAGGAGGAACTATATGGGGTGGCTGGGACTTGTCACCAGGGTCCTCCTTCTCTCCCCAGAATCCTAGGGTGGGAAGAAGCAGGGACTCAGAACCGGGCTAGCCCCTACTCTGGCTAGGCACTTTGGGTGCTGGCAGAGTGGGCAGCCGACAGAGCTCCTGGTTCCTTTCCCTCCGTGAAGCCCAGCCCTCTATCTCCAACCCAGGAACCTTGGGTTCCCCAGAAGTGGCCTGACCTAAGGTAGGGTTTCCTCCTAGGTTCCAATGAGGCCGACTCTCCCACCGCCGTCAGCTCTGTAGGCCTGCCCAAATGCCCCAGGCCACAGAGCCCCTCTGGCTGCCTACTCCTGCCGGGGTCCCCAGCTCTGCAGCAGTCCCCAGGAGGGCTCTCAGAAAGACCTCCACAGCTGAGCTGCTCTGGGAAGTGAGAATTTTGCTTTGAATGCTGAGCAGCTCGCTTTCAGTCCCTGTCAGAACTGGGCATTTCCTACCTATGGCCATACCACCCTGAATGCACCCAATCTCCTCTGATCACAGAACCAGGCATTTCCTGGCACAGGCACGCACAGAACCTAGCCATGGCCAACCCTGCAGGCACCTGCCAGCTAGTTCACAGGACTGTCACCCAGGAGGGACAAGCCCACCTTCACGGCAGGCCCAAGGCACCCTCAGGGCCCTCAGCTCCATTGCTAGAAAGACCTGCTCTGGGGCTTTCCCAGGTGCAGGTCGGAGCCTACAGGACAGCCCCAGCAACTTACCCATCTGGAAGACCCCACTGCCCAGGTCCCCGCTGCCCAGGTCATCTGTAAGCAAAAGAGAGACTTACTCAGCAACCACAAATATTTGGTGAGCATCTTCTGGGTGTGAGGCACTGTTCTGGGCACACAGTAGGGAAAGTCATGGAAACACAGCTGTTACTTCCTCCCTACGCCTCGGGAGGGTTGGCCTGGAGAGAGAGTGTGGACCAAGGGCGGCTGGGAAGGAGAGGCCAGGCCAGACTGCCCACTGGGAGGACAGGAGGAGGTGGAACAGGGGTGGCCATCGTCCTGCACTGTGCATTGCCCACCACCTTCCCCGTTGGTCCCGATCATCCTGTCCGAGGTGGGGACCACCATAGCAGAGGAACCACCACCAGCCCAGGGTCACACAGGTTGTAGGCGGAGAATCCTGGGGTCACTAGGGCCGAGCCTCCAGCACATCCTGGTCTTAGCCCATCTCTTCAGGCACCACTTTGGGCAAGTTTCCTGAGGTCCCTTTTAGGCCTGGTGAGGAGAACCCCGACTCTGTCCCCTACCCGCCCCACTCCCAGCCACCAGAACCCTCTGCCCACCTCCGGAGGCTTCATCAGCCAGCAAGTCCTCGTCGTCAGACAGGTCTGAGTAGCCCCAGCCAGCCTGGCCCGCCGTGATCGTCTCTGCGTCCTCAGGCAGAGACGGGCCATCGTACGCCCTGAGTGCAAGGGCCACCTGTGGGAGACCACCCAGACAACTGCGTCACACTCTCCAGCCGCTGCCAAGCCCAGGATCCCTCCCATCCTTGCGGGGGAGACCCAGAGTCTCACCCCAAAGCCCTGCAGTGGTTAGGCCACATGTGGTTTGGCTAAGAGAGTCAGGCTGGGACCGAACCACCACCTTTGACTCAGCTTCCCCAAACCCCATCAGCCCCTTAAGTAAGAGGCCCAGCCCTGCAAACTTTCCCAGTCTGAATGAATCCTCAGATAAACAGACGATACAACTGAAATCACTTTGGTAAGTGGTGACTCTTCTTCTTTTGGAGAAGGCAAGAGATGGCCAGGACATGAGTTAGTGGACAGGGGACACAGGCAGGGAAAGGGTGACCCGGGCCAGCGAAGACAGGAACATAGGCAGGTGAAAGAGTGGCCAGAGTCTGCATGAATGGGAAACAGAGGTAGAGACTGAGGGTGAGTCCATTGAAGCTGTTGCCTCGAACAGCAGCTCCCAACCAGGATGACTGGGCCACCTCGTTCTGCCTCAGTCTGGCCTCCCAGTGTCCAGGCCACAGGAAACACATTCCAGCCATGTTGGAGAATTAGTTCTGGCACCTTCTGCTGCACTGACAGACTCATCTGTGCAGAGGCGAGGGTGGAGCCCAGCAGCTGGGCTGAATGGGGGCAGGACAGGCATGGTGTCAACTCCATGTGACCTCAGGTTGCTGCTGAGCCCTACAGCACAAGCTCGCAAGGGGCTGCTCAGACCCTGCACCCTGCAGGCGGAGCAGAAGGCCCCCAGCACCCATCACACCTGCCTTTCTCGGGTGTGGTGTGGGCCCCAAATGCCTTTTTCCCTTAGACAAGCTCTAGATTTTTCCAAAGGCGTTTTACCGATCACTTAGAAGAAAACAAACCCATCGGAGCCCCAGGGAACACCAGCGCCCTCCCACTCCGACAGGTGTGCAGGGATTCGCTGTGGCCCCATAATGCTCATCTAGCTCCAGATGGCCTGGCCGGAGCGTCTCGTGCCCTGCCCTGGCCTTGGCCCCATCTGGGGAGCCCAGGCTGGCCAGAAGGAAGTGGTCTTGCTTGTGAAAACCAAACCCAGCCCTCACTGGCTAGACAAGGTGGTGACAGCAAGAGAGAGACCCTAGAAGTAAAAATCAAAGAAACAGGCTGTCCCTCTCCCTCCTCCCCCCTTCACATAGTATATGTCCTGGAGCCTCTGGCCTTCTCTCATACTGGTCCCTCTGCACGAATACCTTTCTTCCCTCTGTTTATCTGGTTAACGTCGATCTGTTTCTGGCTAACTTCAATTCCATCCTCCAAAATTCAGCTAAATATCACCTCCTTTAACTGCTCAGCAATAAAAAGGAACAAATTGCAGATATGCATAGCAACGTGGATGAACCTCTAATACATTACGCTACATGAAAGGAGCCAGACACAAAAGACGCCCTACTGTGTGAAAGTCTATGGGGAAAAAGTCTAATCCGCAGTGACAGAAAGGTCAGTAGCTGCCTGGGCCCAGGGGTGGGGCGGGGCTGACTGGGAAGGGACACAGGGAGCCTTTTGGACTGATGTTCCCTGGGTACATACATCTCCTTCTCATTACTGAACTGTACACTTGAAGTGATGGGTACATTTCACTGTATGTAGTTTGTACCTCAGCAAAGACGACTGAAAAAAAATCTCTGCCCGGGCCGGTGTGGCCCAGTGGACTGAGCGCTGGCCTACAAACCAAAGGATCACAGGTTCGATTCCCAGTCAGGGCACATGCCTGGGTTGCAGGTCAGATCCCCAGCAGGGCGCACGTGAGGGGCAACCACATTGGTGTTTCTCTCCCTCTCCCTCCCTTCTCCTCTCTCTACAAATAAATAAATGAATACAATTTATTTTTAAAAAAAGAAGAGGAAGAACATCTCTGGGAAACTTTGTCCTGACTCCTTGCCTTTCCAAGCCACCTGCGCCCCTCTGGGACTCACTCTGTAGTCACCCTTACCTCCACTGAAATAGAAGAACCTTGAAGGCAGGGACTGTGATTAACTCATTTCTACTTTCTCGGCACCTGTGTTCAGTAAATACTTGAATGACTGAATGAATGAATGGACAAAAAAATGTCATCACCTACTAATTCTAGCTGCTTCCTGAAGATGACTTGCTTTGGGGGTGCACCCACCCCCATGCAGTCTATATGCATCTCCCTTACTAGGCTGGGCACCTGCCAGAGGCAGGGGCTGAGTGCCATTTGGGCATCTTTGTGTTTGCAGTGCTACCAAGCCGTGTGTGAGGCCTGCACTGCCTCCTTTATCCTCTGCTCTGGCCTAAGGCCCCTCCCCTACAAAATCCATGGGCAAACCCCTCCTCCTGTTCCTTCTCCTCACCCTTTCCCTCTGGACAAGGGTGGTCAGTGAGCCTCTGGGCTGGGCCATGAGATTAGCATCCAGGAGTGAGCCTTAGAATCTCCAGGAGGCGGTGAGACATGGATTCCTGGGCTGCTTCCCAGAGCCACTGAGTCAGGCTCATTCCACCCCAGGCCAGAAGGTTAGAGTTGTGGATGCTCAGGGGATCCTGACACTCGCTGGTTAAGAATCACAGGACCAGCCCCCTACCAGGGGTTCTTCCTCTTCCCCTGACCTAAGGGGAGTATGTTGTGAGGGCTGGTGCAGGGGCACTGACACTGAGCAGAGGAGGTTAGCGGGGTACACGAGGCAACTCCCTGCCTGAGGAGGGCTCTCTGTGTGACAATGCCACGTCCGCCTTCTTCCCATGCAAGGGAAGGCCCAGGAGGGCTGCACGAGGCACAGGGATTCCTGGCACCCCCTCAACACCATTCTGCTGTCTGGAAAAGGACAACTCTGGTGAGCGAGGCCCAAAACTTCTCCTAGGGAGGGAGAAGCCCGGGTGGGGCTTGGAACTGGACCAGAAACAGCAAAGTGAGATTCAGCTTGAAAAAAAAAAATGCCAGGAACACACATCTGCAATGAGAGAAGAGAGAGAATCCAGAGCAAATCAGGCCTGGACAGAAGTCCCCTACCACAGGGACCCCAGGGAATGGGCCCTCCATGCGCCCACCTGCCCTTGCTTACAGTCCCCTGCCCAGGACCCAAGGCTCCGGGGTCAGACCAGGGCCTGTGGCAGGGGCCAAGTCAGCAAGACCAGAGACTTCGCTTGTAAAAAGCTGAAGATCAAAAGGTTCTAGCAGCTGCATTTCACATCTGGGAGGGAAGATGGAGCCAGACCGGAAAGAGGCTTCGGAAGGAGACTGAAGGAGCCTGGGACCTGATCACAGAAGAGAACTTGGATTCAGACCTGAGAAGTCCAAGGTCTGCTTAGGGAATAAGAAGAGCTAATTTATTGGGCACTTACTATGCACCAGGTACTCCTTTAAGGACTTTCATGTGTTAACCCAGGTTATGGGTGTTAAACAGCCCCACTGTAAAGAGGAGGAAATGGAGTAGAGTCGGGTCACCTGCTTGAAGACCTAGCGGGTGGTAGAGTTGGAATCGCAACTCTGGTGGTCTGGCAGCAGTGGTTAAGCTCGAAGCACTGCATCACACAGCCTCTGTGACCAGGGCTGTGCAATGAGCTGGAATTCACCGAGGTCACTGAGAGTCCTGCCCGCAAAGCCTCTCAGCCCCACTGCATTTCAGTTTACAGAGCATTGCCTCGGCCTCAGTGTCATTTGACCATGACAATGACCCCCTGAGGTGGCCAAGCAGATGTGAATGGCTCCCTTTCACAGAGAAGGAAACAAGTGAGTGGCAGAGCCAGGACTGACCCAGAACCCCAAGTCTTCTGCTCACCAGGAAAGGAGGTAGGGCTGGGCTGGGCTGGGCCAGGAAGCCCAAGGCTGGCTGGTCCCCACCCCCAACCTGACTAGCTTCTAGGAGGGACACAGGATGCATGTGCTGGCAGCAGCCTGGGCCCATGCAGCAGGTCCTGCAGTCCCAAGGAGGACCGTCAGAGACTTTAAGGTCAAAGGCAGAAATAGCACCCAGGTTTCCTGCCTTCCAGCACATGTCCAGCTGGGAAGGAATCTGGCTTCCTCCCAGAGGAACCCAGGACTTCAGGTGGGCGTTGAAGCAGGACGGCAAGCCGGAGAGGAGGAGTCCAGACGGCAGACCTGGGCTGGAGAGGAAGGAGCCAGGCGCAGAGGGGGAAGTGGGGACAGCTGACTCATACAGGCCAAGGTTGGCGGACTGTTCCAGTGTGCTGAGAACAATTGCTTGGGATGGGGGTGTGAATAGAGTAGCTCCCCCCCGCCCCCCAGGCAATAAGCATAGAAGAGAGGTTGAGGGAGGGGAGATGGTGTACCAGACAGACAAAGGGCTTCTGGGAAGCACCCACTCCCTGAGGCTGGGTTGTGTCCAGGCCCTCCTGGCGAGGAAGAGGATGCACATAGAGCTCCAGATGCTGCAGAGGCCCTTGGGGACAAAGGACAGAGACTGGGCCCTCCTCTCCTGGCTTGGCTAAGAATAAAGAGGGAGGCAAGGGTGGCTGGGAGGAAGTATGGGGTAAAAGGTCAAGGCGTTAGAGAAGGGTACAGTAGTTAGATACGGTTTGGGGTGCAGGGAGCGGTACAAAACCAGATACAGGACATAGGATTTCAAAAGGAGCTTACAGCAAGGACTCCATCCAGGCTTTGCCAAGGTTAAGAGCTTCTGCAGCTGCTAAAATCAGAGCTGTAGGAAGATGGCCACACAGTGAAGAGATGACAATAAAAACTGTCAGACTCCTCAAAGGGCTTTCTCCTCCAGGCCCCTCAGTTAGTCCTCAGCAAGGAGGGAGCGCAGCGTGGCTACAGGGCCACTATCCCTCATTTGCAATAAGGGAAATCCAAGGAGCTCTGAAAACCAGCAGTGTGTGTGTTTTTAATAAGTTTATAACAAGCTCATTTGGTGCCGAGCCCTGACCTAAACTGACATGAAGCTATTAATAGCTTATGCACTCAACTTCGGGGGAACCGCCATGCACTTGGCTGCAGCAATATTCATGTGTTTTATTACAGGGTATGGCCTCAGACTCTACCGAGGATGTCATGTCGCAGCTGGCATGTGCTCTATGTCACCTTTCTCCAGTTTGAAAACTTCTGAATTCCAAAACACATCTGATCCCAAGGGTTTCAATGAAGAGACTAAGCTTGTATTGTAATTTCCATTTTTGTAGATGAGGAAACTGAGGCTCAGAAAGGGTCATCTGTGTAAATGGGGTTAAAGCTTGTAAGGCACTCGGCATGATACCTGTATACAGTAAGTGCCCAATAAGCATTAGAAGTAGTACTATGTAGGGGTACAGGATAGAGGTGAGGGGGTGAGAGGTGATGAGGTGATGCATGGGAGTGTGAGGCGTGGGCTCAGGCTCAGGCTCCACCTCCAGGTGTGGGATGAAGGGCGGGGTCTGGCTCTGTTGCCCAGGCCCTGCGCTGGCCAAACAGGCATGGCACTGGTGTGGGGTGACCACAAAGCTTAGTTCCAAGGCTCAAGTTGTCTGCCTGCTCTGATGCTGACTCTGGAACGACTGACTAAGGACTTCAACTTCAGGCTTCTCCAGAGACATTCTTCACATGCCTTGGGCAGCCAGCCCACCCTCCCCTCCATGGCCCAGGCCTGAGGCTGAGCCCCACCACCGCCCCCACAGCTGGACAGAAGGTCTGAGCACTGCAGTCCCCAGGGTGGCTGCAGCTGCCCAGGGCAAGGCTCCAAGCATCTGGGCTGGAGTGAGCTCACCCCATGAAAATCCAGAGGCAGTGTGGGGGTGCGGGGCAAACTGGCCCTGCCTGCCCACCTGCCTCCTGCCAGCACAGACTATGCCTGAGCAGCCCCTCCCCTGTGCATGGCAGAGGAGCCGGCAGATGCTCTGACCCACAGCCCCCAATTCTTTGGGACACTGAACCCAGGCAAGTTCCCCCTCCTACCCCATTTTCTGATGCAGGCTCCCAGGTAACCCCACAGTGCTCTCTCCACTCTGCTACAGCCCAGGCCCCAGAGAGAGGGCCAAGGTGCCCTGCCCCACCCCACAGGTCATGGCACCCTATCCACAGGCAGCAGACGACACGGGGAAGGAATCTGTTGGGGCAGCACTTTGCTGTGCAAACTGCCAGGGGTGGGAGACTCAGACACAAAGGCCGAAAGGCTTTTAATCCCCTGGCAGGCTGAGAGGGGCGCCGGGCCGGAAAGAAGGTGGCTACAGCCCCCTCTGGCACGCCTGCACTGCCCGTGCCACTCGGGAGGCCTGCCAGCTCTCCGCACTCAGGCTTCCAAGGCGGCAGGAGCTTCGCCAGCCAGTTGGCCGGGAAAACAATGATCCCCAAAATTAGGCGAAAGGCTGAGGCCCCTCAAGGGCTCATGTTGAGATAAGGTCTTTGCAAGACTTAGCTCACAGAAATCCACCACCTCACAAGGCAGATACTGGCACTTCCCGAATTTACAGATAAGAATACAAGCCTCAGAGAAGTCAAGTCGCCTGACCAAGGCCGCACAGCGAAGGCAATAGCCATCCAGTTTGAAAGCAGGGCCCCCTCTCCTGTATTCAGCTAGCTCGGAAACTCTGCCCTCTGCCCTCTATAAACTCAAACTAAGGCCTGGGACCTGGAGGGGCTGCATCCCAGCCAGGGCCTGGGGGAACACTGAGGGCCCATCAGGGCCTTCAACAGACACGGGAGCCAGAAGCTGGGGTGTGGGACTCCTTGACCCAGCTCTGTCCCGAACTCACCACGGCCCTTTGACAGGCCCCTTGACACCCTTCCCTTTCAGCAAACGGCAGTGAGTGCCCACGACACGTGCGAGGCAGCGATTTCCATGAGTGCTGCTCATCGTCGCATCTTTGGAACAGAAAACTCACCCTAGGTGCTCAGTTAATACCTGCTGACATGACGACAAGTCTGTCATTGTGAATGACTGAACAAACTTGGGAAGTGAATCTGTCCAGCCCTTTCCCAGGTGGACCTGACATGGTCTCTGCTTTGAAGGCCCCTCTCATGTGGCGGGTGTGTACACCAAACGCGTCTGCTCCCGCAAGAGCACTTGATCCCCCAGGCTCGGAGAGATGCGGCCAGCGGGGCAGTGGGTGGACTCTGCTCAAAGACCTGGATTCCAGGCCGCCTCAGCCACTTTCTAGCTGGGCAGCCTCAGCTTTCTCATTTGTAAAAAAAAGGGGGGATAATCCAGCACACCTGCCCCATTAGGTTCAATTCAAGTGACTTTGACCTTTACTTATCGAGTACCTACAATGTGCTGGGCCCTGGGAATAGAACTGGGAAGCAGACAGACACAGAGCTCTGTTTTCCTAGGAGAGACGGACCAGGGAACCCACTGGTGACAACACAGTGTGTGCAGAGCTCTGCAGAGGAAGGACAGGGCCTGGGACAGCCCAGAGGAGAGTCCCCTCACCGGGGCAGGGTGGGAGTTTGGGGAAGGCTTCCCAGGGGAAATGACAATTCGGCTGGGTCCGAAAGATGATTTCACCCAAGTAGGGTGGAAAAGGGGAACCGGGTGTGCGTCTGGCAGGAGAAAGGGCACAGGCCGGGGCCCAGAGGCGGGAGAGCGCACGGCACAGTCCAGAGACGAAGTTTGGTGCAGAGGCATGCGGTGTTCCAGGTGGCAGAGGATCGAAGGGGGCCAGCTCTGAATGTTCTTTTCCACTCAGAGCATTGCCCCTTGGTCACGCTGTTGTCATGCCCAATTCTCCCAGCACCCCCCACCCCCTGAGTCCTCACACTCTCCTCCTGTCCCCACAGATACCCAAAGAATGGGCCTCCTTGGGGACGGAGGGAACTGCCGGCCAGCTTTCAGGGAGGAAGCAGGAAGCCACTGGGAAATGACCCTGCCTCACCCGTTTGCCAGGTGCCGCTAAGGCGATGGAGGTGGCCAAGTGGGAACAGCTTCCGGGCCGGGCTACCCGGCAAGAAGATCCCCAGGGGTTGAATATTACCCTCTAAGCACTGTTGGTGCCAACAGCGCCTGCGGTGCTCACGTGCCTGCCTCCTGCCCAAGGCCTGGCTTGGTTCTCAGGTTCTCTGGCTCCCAGGTGGCCCTGCTGTGGAGTGCTGGTGTGTCTGTGGGCCTTCAAGGCCACACCAACCTGGCTGGGCCTGTCCATGCCCACCGGGGTCATTGCCAGCAGATTTCATGAATGAAGCCCCTAGCACAGTGTCAGGCCTATGCATTTTTCTTGAAATGAAACACCATTTTTGACAATGAACTTCCTGAACCTACTAGGTTAGGCCTTTCCATTGCCCTTGACTCACCAAAGGATTAGAAGAAAAAAAGCCCCTACTATGGTCAACCAGGTCCTGTGTGATCCGCCTGCACACATTTCTCCAACCTCCTCTCTCCCCCTGCGCTCTCCCTGTTCCTGGCCACATTTATTTCAATAGTCTTCAAACGCACCAAGGCCCCTCCCACCTCAGGGCCTTTGCACTTGCTGTACCCCCAGCACCTATAAAGTACCTGGCAGACTGTGGACGCTCAATAACGTCTGTTAAACTCACGGATGAATGGCATTTTACAAGTGAAGACACCGAGGCTCAGAAAAGGTGACTTGCCAATAATCAGAGTTGGAAGAACTGAAACTGAAAGACAGACAGACAGACTCCTGGTTCCAGCCCGGAAACTATACCACCTGAGCCCTCCTCCTGCCATCCCTGAACCTGGGGCTTTCCAGCCGGAAGGCCCATCTCTGGGGAGACAAGAAGCAGCCCATGGTCACTGGCGAGAAGAAACCTGCCAGCTGCCCAGGCCAGCATCCCAGGGAGTGGGCAGGGCTCTGGGAGATGAGCTGGGCCCCAGCTCCCGCCGGCCCCAGGGCCTTGCGCAAGGCAGCCAGGCAGCCAGGCCACCACGGCTCCACTCCTGCTTGCTCCCATGGGCATCGGCAACAGGAAAAAACAGACTTGAACGGCAACCCGGCAGCTGCGGCCAAGGAGGCCAGCTCCCCCTGCCCCCCAGGGCTTTCCCCATCGGCTTCCTGAGGGAGAGGAAGGGGCAGGCCAGGCCAAGCCCATGGTTGACCAGAGGCCTATGGGCAGCATAGCTGGAAATAAGAGGAAGGGCCCCTTCCTTTTGGAGTGCCCCCTGTCCCCTTTCCTCATGACTAATGTCCATTCCAGGGACAGTAACTCTGGACAGGAAAGTCATGGGGGAGGATCCTGTAGACACACACATCTGGGAAAGGCTGGTTACACAAAGCAGAGCTGGTTCCCTAAGTCCTATGTCTCTAACACTATGATGAGGGAATGGGGTGACTAGATAGTGTTTCCCAAACTTGCTTAACTTGGAAGCCTTCCTCCATGCAGAGCTTGTGGGGCTAGGGTTCCACAGTACCCATTTTGGGAACACCTACCCCAGGGTACACCTTTCTTCGGCTAGCTGCCAGCTGGCTCTCCCTGAGTAAGGCTTTGGTGGTAAGACATGACCCACCACCACTGGGGTCTTGAAAAGGGGGTTCCTGAAGATAGGAGAGTCCCATGGAACAAGGTGCTGATAGAGAAAAAGCAGGCCAGGTGACAGGCTGGTTGGTGGCAAGAGGGCTATGTTTTCTCCTCAGGGTAAAAACCGGTCAGAGTCTAAGACACCCAGGCAGGAGCTGCACCTTCCCTGCTGGTCTCGGCCTGCCCTCTCAGGCGATGAGCCCCATCAGAGGGGTCAGAGAGGGCGGCCCAGTGCTGGGTCACATCCCCTAGGACCATACGGAAGGTCTGAAGGTACCCATACCCTGCGGGGGTTGGGGGGGCTGAGTGTTCTGAGGGGGAGTTTGGCTGACGGCAGAGACTGGGACTGGCTGGGGGGGCAGGAGATGAGGGGAGAGGACGGGCCTGGGTGGCAGGGGAGCCACAAGAACTAAGGAGGACTAAGAACTGACTTTCAGCTCACCCGGCTGTCCTGGGCGAGTCCCTTTGGCCTGTGTCTGGGTCTCAGGTTCCTGCTGTCAAATGATAGAGACCACAGGTTTCCAGTCTGCCCTCAGCAGCCTGGGAGGGGGCCGCTTTAGAGAGCGGGTGAGCGGTGGGGGCAGACTGGTAGAGGTTGGACCCCCTCCCCCAAATACTCACTTCAGTAAAAACAAATTGGCCTTTTCCATTTTACATTCTGACCTTCTACACAATACATCTGGTTTAGCCGCTGCTTATCTGCGAGGCCTGAGTTACTTTTCCTCTGTAGGGTCTGCATTTCCTCATCTGTAAAATGGGCGTGAAAATTCCTAACAGTACCTCCCTCACAGGGTTGTCGTGGGGACTCAGTAAAAATGTGAAAAGCTACGAACAGCAGTGGTGCACGGTGACTGCCCCGGATGCCCTCATTTACCCCAACACTGTAGCATTTAATCAACACACTGTTATTTTGATTGAAAGGAGGGTTTCACTGCTTAGTAATAATAAGTCTGAAAGTTCTCAATTTAGATGACCCCAAAGGTCCCTTCTGGCTCTGACATTTTAGGACGCTGAAATTCTGAAGCAACAGGATTCTGAAATTCTAGCCCGCGACTCCGACCGGCAGAGAGAGCAGAGCTGCGGCAGGGAATGACAAAGTTGGAACCCAGCAGGAGGAGAGGTCCGAGGGGAACTGGCTGCAAAGGGTTACCATCACCAATCTGTTTATACCTCCCCCCGCCACCCTGTTCCAAAAAGACTCAAAGCAGCTTACAAACAGGTACATAAAAGCAGCAAGAGAAAATTAACCAACCCTACGTAAGAAAACTCGGGGAGGGAGGACGGACGGAGCCTGGGGTGAGGCGAGCAGACACAGCACACGCCAGCTGCTGGAGGTCTGGGAAAGCAACCGCTCACTCGGCTCGGAGCTTTCTGGTGGCCGATGGGAAGAAGGAAGCCCAACCAGGCCCTGGGTTCCATGTCCCATAAGGTAAAACCAAACCCACTGCTTAGAAGCAGCACAGCCATTCCAGAGGCTGAGAGCAGGGAACATCCCAAGGGAAAAGGTTTGCCTAGTGCCCTTCTTTGCCCTTGTCAGTGGGGCCAGCATCCCCTTGGAGCCCACTGACCATGACCCTTTGAGGCTGAACTCAGGGTCAGAGTCTACAGCAATCAAAGATCCAGGAGGCTGGACTCGGCGGTCTAGGCAGCGCCCCCAGCATCCTTGGTCTGGGCAGGATTACCCATTCCTCCCCAAGCCTGAACACAGCCAGAGCCCGAAATAGCCAGAGCAGGCGAGGGTGCCAGGAGGCCCCAGGCAGGGACCTGGGTAGGCCCGCCCACAGTCGAGGGCGCAGTGAGCCAATGAACACACATGTCTGACACACAAAGGAGCACCTTCACCAGGGAACAGGGCCCTCCCTGGGAGTCCCCCACCCACCAAGCTCCCCTCTCAGCCTCACGTTGCTCACGAAGAACCCAGGCAGCTGCTCCACCCTTCCCACAAGGCAGGCCTTCCTGCGGGAGCCAACTGGAAAAGTCTTCGCAGAAACACCACCCATCCCGTAGAGGAAAGTGCCCACAGACCTCCTGCCCCCCACCTCCGGGATTAGCGTCCCTCAGAATCCTCCTGGGCCCCCCAGCTGCATTGGTCAAGACAATGGGAGCTATTCTGGGCTTCAAGGGGTATTTAAAGCTCTAGCTGCGCCTCTGTGCCTGGGGAACAAGAGGCCTTGACCTGAGCAAGACCTTCCTGAAATTGTTGCTGCCCAGACAGTGATGGCTGTGTCCCATACATTCTGTGTCCCACCTCTCCTGCCAGGCCTTGAGGCCCTGTGGGAGTCAAGCACAAGTGCCTCCTCCTCCAGGAAGCCCACAGGGCCATTGTCCAAGACCGTCAGAAGAGCTGGGTTCTGGCCCCTGCTCTGCTACCAATCTTTTCAACCCATTTTCCCATCTGCAAAATGTGGGTGGTAACACCAGCGTGTGTAAAAGTGCTTGGAGCCTGCTGTGGCTGAGAGGAAGCCGTGGCTCCTCAGCTACCTACCTGTGTGGGGCAAGGTGTAAGCAAAGATGGGAATTTTGCCTATTGTGTCAGTTTTCTTTCTAGTACCTTGCACACAGTAGGTGCCAAATAAGTATTACTGATTGACATAAATATTTGTGGAATGTGTCTGTGACCCCCAAAGAACCACCCACCATGCTGGGTGTAGCAGGTGGCTAACACCCTTCAATGACAATATAGCCAGGTCTCATTTGGGGCCAGGCTTATGCTATATTTTACACGCATTACCTCATTTAATTTGCTCAGCAATCCCAAGAGGTAGGTTACTCCTATTCTCTTATTTACAAGCAAGAGAATGGGCGTTCCACTCATGGTGATCAAGGAGCTTGCCTGGGGTCCCAAAACTACTAAGTAGCCAAGCTGGGAATCAACCCCAGGAACCCAAAAGTCTCTATCATCCTGTGCAATCATACCCTGAAGAAAGGCAATGGAGTGAACAGTGAGCTGGGAGATAGGAGCCTGAACTCAGCCACTCGGTAGCTGTGTGGCTTCAAGGAAGTCACTTGGCTTCTCTGGATCTGTTTTGTCTTCCATAAAACCAGGGGCGTTACTTCCTATTTCTCTGTGTCTTTAGTTGGAGCAAAGGAACTAAAGGACAGGACCCTGTTCCCATGTTAGCCCCCTCCCCTCCCCATGGGCAGCGACTCTCTGCTATGAAGGGTGGTGGGAAGGTGTCCTGGGGTTGGGGGGAGGGCGGTGCCCAGTGCTGGCTGGGGAACAAAGCTCAGCAGCTGCTGGCAACAGCTGGTAAGAGCTATGGGCCTGGCCCAGGCCTGGGAAGAGAGAAGGGGGTAGGCTGAGAAGTCACCTCTGGCCTTCCTCAGTCACCATTCCCTGCTGACAGCTGCTAGGGCCCCACTGCAGGAGAGGGTGGGAGCAGGCTGGCTGGGGTCATCTCAGTCCTCATGTTGCCAACTGCTCGAATCCTAGGGTGCCTGGCCCTGCTAGGCCCACTGGGCAGGGCTCAGGCCTCGCTGCCCTACCCCACAGCCCTTCACCCAGTTCCTGGGAAGTCTGGGGTGAGGGCGGGCGGAGGGGCTGGAGCAAAGGTCTGTGGGCCAAACACGCCCGGCCTGGAGTCTGGGCTCCCCCAGAGACCCTGGGGGGGTGGGGAGGACAGGCAGCACCGCGTGGGAAGGGGGTTTGAAGAGAAGCCTTGTGATTTTCCTGGCCATTCAGGGAGGCTGTGAACTTGGCCTTGGTTGGCCCCACCCAAGGCCCCTCTCAGCCTCCTCAGCTCCACTCCCAGTTCAGTGCCAAACCTTTTCAGTCCACTCCAGCCCACGCAGCTCTCACTCCTCTGAACTCAGGCATACCCATAATTATGACTGACCATATTTTCCGCAGCAGTCGAGAAACAAAGTTTTACGAAGGATTCCTGGGTCACTTCCGCGTGTCAGAGGCAGCCTGAGAGACGTAGTTTGTGCGCACGCATACTCAAATTCTGGAGCGTGTTCGTAGTCTTTCGGGAGGGCTATTGTTTTTATTTTATTTGATTAATAAATCAAAGCCATCCTAGGAAATGTGTGTGGCCACACACTACCCCATGACATCCTCACCTGGCAACTTCCTAGCTGTGTAACCTTGGACAAATCACTTGACCTCTCTGAGCCTGTTCCCTCATCTGTAAATGGAAATAAAAGTGGCCACCTCACCAGGCTGCTGGGAAGATTCAACAAGACAACCTAAGTGCCCAGTGTCTGGCACTTACGAGGTTTAAGTGTCACTTCTTCCCTTTCCTCCCCTCCCACGCCACCCCTACCCCCACCCATCCAGGAGCTCACAAGCCAGAGAGTGACCTTCCTAGAACCCTCTGGGGAGAACAGTTCCTGTTATGTCCCCCACAGTCTAGGTTAGGCTCAAGAGAAACCTGCCTGCAAAGGTTCCAACGAATTCCTGGAGCCTGGGCTGTCAAGGTGGGGAAGGATCACCTAGCCCGACGCCTACACTTATCGGTAGAGGAGAAACTAAGGCCCAGAGAAGGGAAGTGAGGACATCAAGGAGAATCGACCAGTGTTGGAGAGCCTGAGTTCAAATCCCATCTGTGACAGTGACAACCCGCTGGATGACTTCACCTATTTGAGTTTCGTTTCAGTGCCCCCACCACCAAGGGCTGCTATAAGGTGGGTGCTCGGAGGGGACACAGCAGCTCCAGGAAGAGAGGAAGAAGTCTTACAGCAAACCGATGGCATGGGCAGCCCTGGGACATGGAGTCCTTCTCCTTCCACTATGTCACCTCCTTCTCCAAGGCTGGAGTCCGGGGCCACACAGATGAGGACTCTGGGAGAGGGACATTAAGCTGCGTCTTTGTCAGGGGTTTGCTCAGCACCTGAGACCCCAGTCTCAGCTCCTGGTACTTAGAGCTGGTCCCTCTGGTCTGACCTAAGCCCCAGGCAGACAGGCCCAGCTGAGGAAATGGCAGGAAGGGCTGGCAAATGAGAGTTTGTGTCCTTGGCAGGGAGAATTCACCTCCCAGGGACTCAAGTTACAGGAAAGGAAATGGTAAATCTCCTGCTGCCTGCCACCTCTGACCAGGAATGTCTGCTGCCTGAGGGAACATCCTGTCCACCTGCCCCTGGGCAGCCCAGGGACAGCCACAAGACCTGGGTCCACCCTGTGTTCCCTGCCCCAACCCTGGGGTCTCAAGTTGGCCTCTGGGGCTCCCCAGCCAAAGAGCACCTGTCATTCTGGGGCGGTGAGAGCAGTTGTAACTGACCAATTACAAGAGAAGAGACAGCTGGAAGGCGACCCCAAAAAGATGGAGAGCCACTCCTAAATCTGATCTGTTCACTGTCTGGCACAAATTCGGAAACCCAAATTTGGGTGAATGGGCTGATCCCGTCAACTCAACATAGGAGGCGGCTCACAGTGAGCTCTGGGGTAGGACTAACCCAGTTGGAAAACCGGCTCTGACACTTCCCAGCTGGGTTGCTTTGGGCAAGTCACTGCAGCCCCTCCTGCCCTTCATCTCTGATGTGGAGGTGACAAAGCTGTCTGTAATGGGGACCCTGGGAAAATCATGGAGCCGAGAAGGGAGTCACTTAGCACAGGGCCTGGCACATAGGAAGGGCCCAGTAAACAGTGGCTGCCAGGTAGTGAGAAGTATTGGGAGGGAGTGGGAAATAACCAATCATTGCGACGAGAGAGGCTCCATGACCCCTACACGTTTTCTGCCTGCATGGAGCCAGCTGGACCATGCAGTATCGATCAAATGGTGAGGATGCCGTACAGAAAAATACAGCAAGGTGAGGGGCTCAAGGAGGGGCTGTGTGAGGCTGCTATTTTAGGTGAGTTAGGGAAGGTGACACACAGGTGTGAAGGAAGCTGGTGCATGCACAGAGGGGGAGCACTCCAGACACAGGGAGCAGCGGCTGTAAAGGCTCCAGGGCAGGAGTATCCTTGGAATGTTCTGGAAAGAGCCAGAAGACCAGTTATCTAACCCTCCCAAGTGTGCTGAGAGCGAGGTATAATTATCCCCCTTCTCTAGATGAGGCTCAAAGAGGTTTGTCCAAAGTCACAGAAGGAGTCAAGTGTCAAAAGGCCAGGATTCCAAGGTTCCTTCTCAGCAAAGTGTCCAGGGGCTACTGCCCTCAGAGCTCCCACGGAGAGAGACAGAATGCGACAAAAGCATGTAAGGTATTCTGAATCAGAGTAACTCTCCCTCCAGACTGGCTGTGTGATCTTAGAAGGTAATTTCCTTGCTAGGCCTTCATGTCCTCAGTACTCATGGACCAGCGATGCCTGTTCGTCCACCTCCCAGCTGATGAGGCACGAGGCCAAAAGAAGGGGGAAGGGAGAGTATAATGCCGGGAGATGACCTTGAGCTTCCCTGGCATCTCAGACCCAAAGCTCTTCTTGAACAGGTGTGAATGCTGCAGGTACGCGGACCAGGCAGGAACTGCCCAGGTGACTCTCCTGCCTGGCCCCCAAGTGTTTGCACCCTGCCTATACCTACCTGGGCCTTGTCCCCACCCAGCACCCAGGGCCCAGTCACAGCTGGGAATCTGTTCTGTACTCCAGCTCCAGGTGACAGACATGCCCTTCATCCCTAGAACCCAGACCAGGAATAGCTCCTGGTGTCCTGACCCATGACTGGCCTTTTTAACCAGGGGTGCCAAAGCAGGCCAGCCTTTGCAGGCACCAGGCCAGACCCTGAGGCCCGGGACAAGTGCAAACAGCACGCTTGGTGCCCAGATATGGGTGCATCAGAGCCGGCAGGCTGCCCAGTGCCCCCGTCACAACAAACCATCATCTCCGCCCTGCTGAGGGGCCCAGGCAGCCTGATGGGAGAAGGGGACTGCCAGGGAAGGCCTCCTCCCCTACCCCGCCCCCTGGGAATGGGCAGTGGGAACCTTGGAGGCTGGACATGGAGATTCCAGATGTCAGCAGCTGAACAGCGAGAGAAGCAGAGACAGGCTGAAGGGAGTGAGTGGAAAATTAAGGGGAGAAGGTAGGCTGGACGGAGCCAAGTCATGGACTTTTTAACATTATGGGTGGGGTTAGGTGAGGGGACACTGAGACTTCCCTGCTGCTGAGGACCACAAGAGGGGCAATCCTGTCCACCTCCATCAAGTCCCAGGGGTCTCCCAGGGCTCTATAGGGATCTTCCAAATGGGCCAGGAAACCAGTAATAATGACAACAGCCACTTCTCACTGAGTGTGCATGGCACTTTAGATGCACCAACGCCACTTGGCAGAACACTCTGCAGTGACGGAAATGTTCTAGAGGACATTGTCCAGTAAGGTAGCCACTAGCCACCTGTGGCTACTGTGGTAATGCAACCAAGTTTATATTTTTAAATGTTTTAGTTCATTAAACTTTGAATTTAATCTGTCACGCGTTGGCTAGTGGCTACTCTCTTGGACAGTGTAGATGACACCATCCTTAAACCAACACTGGAGGTGGAACCATCTGCACTTGACAAAGGAGGAAACTGAGGCCTGCACGAAGCTGGTGACACACAGCTGGTGAGCCACGGAATCAGAGGCAAACCAGAGCCCTGGCCTAGCTGCCGCACGCTGCTCCCCACCCAGGCTGTGGCCGACTCTGGGAAAGACTGACGGCTGCCTGCACGAGTGGGTGGCAAGGCTGCAGTTCATCAAGACGTCAAGTCTCCTGCTCCTGGCTTGAACTCTGTCAGCTCCACTGGTTATCACACGCTGACCAGAGGTTCAGACAGGCCGTTCACAAAAGCCTTTGATTTCCTGACTTGAAGAAAGGGCAGAACAGTGATGGAATAATCCCAGCTGGTTGGGGAGTCAAGTCTTGCTGCAGACTGGGGAGTCTTCAATGACAAGAAAGCTGAGCTTGGCCTCCCCGCCTCATCACCCCAGACCCCACACAGAGGTTCCTAAGAGCTGGATGGTACTCTCACAGGGCCCATCTTCCTGTCTCTAGCTTTTGTGTACGCTGTTCCCTTCTCCTAGAAGGGAACAGCATACACAATCCATGTGCTCTGCTTCCCAATCTAAACTGCCTCCCAGTCTAAACTACTCACCCATCCTTCAAGGCCTGGCTCAATTTCTACCTCCACTCTGAAGCCTTCCTGGCTGCCCCCACAAAGATAACCTTCTCTTCCACACATCCACAGGACTAAATTTCTACCTTTTAGAGGGCTAGAGATTGGATCTTTCTTATAGTCACTTGTGTAAACGTCTCTTCCCTCCTGCTGGAACCAAAGCTCCTGGGGGACAAACACCAGGTTGGGCTTTTTTCGTTGTGTACATATAGCTACTTCCCAATGTTGAGTGGCAGCTAATGGACAATAAACAAATACTTACTAAATTGAATTGGATTATAATAGTGGCTTAGAAGTTTGGGGACTCAGTTTCTTATGGCTCTGCCCCAATCTCCTGTGACCTCTTCCCTGCTCTGGACCTCAATTTGTGCATCTGTAAAATGGGGGAAGCAATAGCACCCACCTTGTTGGGAGTTATTTGTACTTATTATATTTATTTAAGAAACATGATGTGCCAGGCACTTGACAAATATCTTCGTAACAACACCATGACATAGGTATTATTACCAACTATCCCGATTTTATGGAAGAGGAAACTGAGAGTGAAATTAAATATATAAACAAGATCATGTAAATCAAGTGCTGAGTGCAGTGTGGCACATGGTAAGTGCTAATAAATCATATTAACACTTTTTTTGTTCTGTGTAATGAAGAGTCCGTGGAAATGGGGGGAAATTTAGGATGCTTTCCCAGGTCTGGACACATAGAAAATGTTCCTCAAAATATTTGCTTCCAGACTGACTCAGTCCCACGTATTCCAGTGACAAGCAGGGCGACCCTAACTAAGCCTAGGGAAGCCCCTGCTCTGACTCCCTCCTGCCCCCTCTGACCTGCAGGACAGTCCGTATCACAGGCCACAGGGGTAGAGAAGCCTTTTCCTGCCCCCGCCTTCCTCGGAGGACCGGAAATGTGGAATGACTTTGGAGAGATGATCCCTGTCCAGCTGTGCTGATCCCATGGGTGAATAGAGAGAAGAGTCTGACTGAGTCTCAAAGGCAGGGGACACTCGTGACTTTTTCCAGTCCTGCCAGGGGCTTTGACACCCCATTCAGCTCCTCAACCCTGGCCCAGACCAGAAGAGGGGAAGAAGGGGCAGAATCTGGGAGAAAATGAACACCGACGGAGTTTCTACGTTGGACCCCCTCCATACCTCAGCTCTCACGACTGTCAAATGATAAGAATTCCTACGTCACAGGGGCGGGTAGGTTTCAAGATAAAATGAGAAAAATGTATGTGAAGAGGAGTGTCCACAGCTTTAACGTGCATAGGAATCTCCTGGGGGTCTGGCGATCTGGTTAGTCCAGATTCTGATTCTGTAGATCTAGGGCCCCTGAGACTGTAATTCTGACAGGCTCCCAGGTGAAGCCCAAGCTGCTGGTGCATCGATGACCCCCGAGTTACAATAGCACCTTGCACACAGTAGCCATCAATAGAAGTTAGCTACCCTTTTTTTTCTAGAGATTTAATCCTTAAAAAACATCTCTAGGGGACCGGAACCATCATTTCACCACTGGTGTCGCTGAGGTCCAGTGAGGCTGAGTGACTTGCCCAAGCACAGAAGGCTAGGATTTGAGGCCAAGTCTGCAGATCCATCCTTCCCAGGCGTCACGCCACCCCAGGCCCCACCCACCTCTGGGGCAGCCAGAGGCCTGGAGCTGAGGACACACCGGCCCTGCCCCTCAGCCCCATCACAGGCCCCTGCTGGGTCAGCCAGGCCTCCAGCTGAGGGCTCAGGATCTCCCCAAAGAGACCTGGGGCCATCACCTCCACTCCCTCAGTGGCAGCGTCCAGAGACCTCGCCCCACCTCCTCGCCTTATAAAGCAACCAGAGCAGCTCTTTCCCAAGTTGCAGTTTAATTTTATATGGAGTGAACTGACTGTCCTCTCCCTGCAGCCTGGGCCCGACTGCTTCACACATTCCTTCTGGGGCAACATTACCTAATTTAACCATACCCCTGCTCTCCGAGACTCCCAAAATAGCAGCTGCAATGGGGGAAATGCCCTAATGCCATCGAAATAAACAGTTCTCCCTCCTCCCTATTCTTGGCCTGCACCGGCCTCAGGACCCAGCCCAGGGAGGAGCCAGGGCAGGAAGGACTGCGGTGGGCCTGGGGAAGACCAAGAGATCCCGGCCAAAGCCCCATCCTCTCCATGCTTCAGCCGTCATCACACATACATGTTCCTGGCATCTCCCCATACCCCTGCCTCCCCCAAATCCTTCAGCTCCTACTATGGGCCAAGATTAGGATTCAACTTTCACTTCCTCCTAATAATAAAAGCTACAATAGTAATAATTGCTACAATAGTAATAATTGCCATTCCCCAGGGGTTAATTATGAGCTAAATACTTCTGACAACTTGGCTTGCTGACACCAGCCGAGAAAGGATTAGTATTCTCCTGTTTCAGGTGAGGAAATGGTGCTCAGAGAGGTAAAGTGACTTGCCCAAGGTTACACAGCCTGGAAGTGGCAGCGTCGGGGTTGGAAGCCAAGCCCAGCTGCTCCACAGCCCTAACCATCACACCATCTTCTAGCTCAGACTTTTCTGCAGAGTCCAAGGCCAGGAGAGGAGGGGCCCAGGGGTTTTTACGAGCTTAAAGAGGCTTGCTCACCTAGCACATTACCGCAGGGTCTGCTCACATAGTTGGCGCCAAACCACAGGAGCCTGCTAGGGTATAACCCTAGCATGCATTTTACTCAGACCCTGTAGGCCCTAAGTCTGTCCCCAGGACACCAGGGGCACAGGCTGCTTGTCAATCTGTGACTCCAAGCCCCTACCTCCTGCTCCCCTACCCCATGTGCCTCAGAGCAGGGCTGCCACATTAAAGCAGGGAAAACCCAGGCTGCTGACATACCTCGGGTGCAACCAGTGGTTAAGGACCTGGGAGGGTGGGCCTCCCTCTCCCCTGCTCTCCTGCAGCCCAGAATAATCATTAACTGAGGAGCCTAGGCTTTAGTACCCCCAGAGCCAGCTCCAGGACCCTTCCCAGCTGGGGCATTCTGGGGCCACCTTCCCAGGCACATAACTGGGATGCTAAGGCCCCTGGTATAGGAGGGAATGGCTTGGACCACCTGGCCAATCTAGGCTGGCCAGGAAGGCCTAACCTGGCATCACTAGGGCAGGTGGCCCAGCAGGTACCTGGAGGGCACTTACAGACGTCTAGGCCCTCTTCACTCACAACCCCTCCTGCTCTGCTCCCCTCCCAACATCATGAAGATCCGTGAGTGCAGACGGACAGGAGGATGGACCCTGGGGCTTGGGGCCTTCCCAAGGGAAGGGAAGGGGAGGCAGAACAGAACCAAGCCCCCAGGTCTACCTAGAACCAAGGGACAGTGTTGAAGGGGAAGAAGGAAACTCACAAAATAATAGGTCTTGTTATTATTTATCAACTGCCTCTTCTGGCTGTAGATTTACACGCTCTCTAACCTTCACAAAAACTCTGCAAAGGTTTTACCATTCCCAGCTGACAGGAGGCTCAGAGAGAAAAAGCCACCAGCCCGTGGTCACATAGCAGTAAGTGATGGGACTGTGCCTCCTGATACTATCCCAAAGTACAACCAGAAGAATTAACTGACGGGGGCTGCCAGGCCAAGTAAGGGAGCCTCTGAACCCCCAGGGGTGAGAGAGCTGGTGGGGGTGGGGACATATCCAGTCTGGATATGCCAAGAAAAGGTGGCCCCTGGGACTTCCGTATCTGCCAGGGCAAGAGCTGGGACTTCTGGGAGACTGGGGGTGGGTGAGAAGGGATTCCTGCGCCCTGCATGAGGCGGGGCGGCTCCTGCAACCCCCCTCCCCCAGGAGGTCACCATTCTTCATCCTCCTGCTTAGAGAATTCCCTTCAATTGCTCAGGTGAAACCAAGGTGAGGCCCAGGCAGGGTGAAAGCTTTGATCTTATCACACATTCCTGCCCCAGCAGTCCCTGTCCTCTCTCCTCACCTCCTCCCACCCCGACCCAGGTGAAAAATCAGGCCATCTTAACCCTTTCCTCCCATTTCCTCAAGTCTAATCTAGGCTTGAGCCCATCTCCGCCTCCAGCCCAAACCCCCCACCCACCCCCCACCCCCGCCAGTAGAGTGGGGAGACAGAAAAGAGGAAGGAAAGTGGGAAGCAGGAGCTTGGGGTTATCCTGCTCATTTCACTCCCTCAGTGCCACATAGCCCCAACCCTGAGCTCGGCAGGCAGCTTCCATGTCTCCAAAATTAAAACAACTAGCCTCAGCATAAATAGCCCCCGCTATTTCCCACATCCATGAGCTCATCTGAGACTCACAACGAAGTCGGCCTGCTCTCCTCTCCACCTCGGTGGGGCTTATCTCCTGCCCTAGCCCTGGGGAGCTATCTCCCAAGGTCCCCTCTTCCCACAAGCTAATTGTGAGGGAAACAGACTACTCAGTAACTAGGAGAACAAACGGAAACGGAGGCTGAGGCAGAGTCGCAAACACAAGAGATGCCTCCAAGAGGCTGTGTGGTCCCGAAAACCTGCTATAAAGCTCTTGGAAGACTCTTCCTTGAATGCAACCTCTTTACCCCCCAACCTTTTATTGATTCGTTTCTTCCATCAGCCTAAAAGCTCCTCCGCCCATGCTTGGTGTTTACACCGAATACAGGGCCTAGATAGAGCTGGCACTCCACAAACGTTTGCTGAATGAATGGTCCCATTTTTCACCTGGGAAATTCAACTCAGAGAAGTTAAATGACTTGCTGGACCACACAGGAAGAGCCAGGTGGAGTACAGGAGTCTGGTGCCCCCTAGTCTATGCTCACTCACTAAACAGACCTTGACAGAAGGCCCCCAGATGTTAGCTCGGTGGCAGGTGCCCAAGGGGCACAGAGGTGAACTGACATGGCAGACCACTGCAGAGCTCATCCCAGGTCCGCATGGGAGGGCGGGCAAGGCTTCGGGGAGATCTAAGGGAGCAGGGAGGCCTCTCCTCCATGTTGCCCTAGCCCAGGCCCTGGCACTTGTGGGCCAGTAGCATCAATGAAGGACGATGTGGGATTGGTAATGTAGTACACTCCACAAGGTGGCTGCCATCCCCAGCCCCAAATCCATCTTCCTGGGGAAGTTAGCAGTTTTCTCCAAGAATTCAAGGTCTCGTTCCTCTGAGTTGGCAGGCGGCCAAAGAGCAAGAAAGCAGCCCATTTTGTGGGTAGGAAAAGTGAGGCCTAAGGAAGGGAGTTGGTAGTTGGCTTGGAAACCAAGTGGAGGCCCGGGCCTTGACCTCTTGCCTCCTGGTCTGGCCAGGTACAGGGCAGGGGACTGGGATGGATGTTACCTCAGCTCCTGTGGTGGCTTCCTCTCATTCTTTCCCCAGTGTTAATGACTCCAGCAGCAGGCCAGGACCTTCCTGACCACACTCTTGACTACAGCGCAAATCTAGGGACGATAGAGGATGACTCCCTGACCCCTGCCAGAGATGTCTGCCTCCTCCACCAGCCAAATCCATCTTGTTCTTTAAGCCCCACTTTCCCCCCAGAAAGTCTTTCCAGATAACTCATGCCAAACTGATCTTTGACTTCCCTGACCACCTGCTACTTCTGGACTTGAGTTGTACTGAGTACTTATGGTTCGTGAGTCCTGAAAGACCCAGGGCTTCTGGAGAGGAGGGAACACGCCTCTAATTTCTTCCAGGAGGACTGAGAGCTGATTTCAGCAACCACTTTCCTCTGCACCTGGCTGTGTGACCTTGGGCAAGTCACTGCCCTCCTCTGAGTATCTGGAAAGTGGAGGTATTATTCCAACCACATAGGAATGTTGATAATGGAGATAAAATGCTTAGCACAATGTCTAGTGCAGAGGTCCTCAGGCAATGAACAAGTGAATAAATAAATGGACAGATGAATTCTTGACCCCTTCACTACACAAGGATGTTCCAATGAGGCAGTTTGGGGTTTATACGTAGATTCTGCCTTCCGGCTGGACTATGGGCTTCTGTGTCTTCTACAATATTTGGAGAAGCCAATATGGAGGTGGAGACAGGGCTAGCTCAGGGCAGGCCTCACTCAGCACAAATTCACGGAACTCCCAACAGCAAAACTTACAGGCCTGAGACCTGACTGAAAAGACCCCTGTTCTCAAGGGTCTCAATCCAGGGAAAGCCGAATCCGTCTCCCTGGGGAATGTTATCACTGAGCTGAGATAGAGACTGACCCAGGGGCAAAAGGCACCCAAGTCTGAGAAGTAGGAGCTGGACAAGACCAAGTGGGTGGCCGATATGCAGCTTACTGTAGCCTCTGCCAAGCCTAGCCCAGTCCACCTCCTCCAGGAAGCCTGTCCTGACTATGCCAGTCCTTCCAGATTGTCCTCTCTCTGCACCCAACAGGCTAAACCCACTCAAGAAAGAAGTCAGACCTTTGGAGTCAGACAACCTGGGTTCCATTCCCAGCTGTGCCATGTCGTAGATGGAGGACTTGGGACAGTCATTTCCTCCCTCTGAGCCTCAGTTTCACCTTCTGTAAAATGAAGATTATCGAGCCAACCTCAAAAGATCACGGGATTATATTCCATACTGCCCAGAGAGAGCCACTCGAAAGACCTGTCTCAAGAGAGGGTGGCAGTTTTAATCAAGAGAAGGCGTGAATGTTCTCTGAGCATTGGCTGATGATCTGGGTGACTGAGGTCACTGGGGAGGAGACCCTGGAAGTCCCAAGGCACAGAAGACAGTGGTCTGTCCTCAGAAAATTCCTAGGTCTCGGTTCCTCTAGCCCAAGGGTCACAGGAAGGGAACTGGCAGGAGAGGGAGAAAAGCTGTGAAGTAATAGAGGCCATTGAGGCCGGGATTTATGAGGCCAGAATTTCAATCCATCCAGCCCAGTAAAGGATCCAAGAGGCATGATCCCAGTTCCCAACTATTTGAAAACTGGAAAGGCCAAACAAAAAGAAGGATGAGTCAGCTGGGGTGAGGACGGGAGGCCAGGACCAGGAGACACGGCCAGAACTGGCTCCTTAGGGGCAAGCATGGGGAGGTGGGAAAGGAAGACGTGGGGGCAGAGACCTGGAGGTGGGCTGGGAAGGGGCCAGAGGCAGCTGGGAATTCCCAGTTCCACCCCAGGAGAAGCATCTGTGGGGTCACCCGAGGCTGCCTCTCAAGTCCTCCCCTTGCCCCACCCCAGGCTGCCTCCCCATCCCCACAGGCTGGGCCTGCGGAAAAGGTGGGGAAAAGTATCAAATGTTAAAAACTAAAACACCTGGACGCGATCCACGCAGCACCCCAAGCACAAAGCACAGCGTGGGGGGAGAGGTCACCTCGAACTTGTGTGTCTCTTTCTCTTTAGTCCTGCTGCTTCTGTGACAGCCCATGAGGGCCAGATTTAGAGCTGCGAGGCCTCACCAACCCTGGAAGATGAGAACCTGCTACAGGTTTTCTCAGGACTCCTTGGGCGAGGTCCTGCCTCCTCCAGTGTGGGCCTGAGGGAGAGCGGACTGAGACTGAGTCCCAGGAGCCCCAGGAGCCCCCTTCAGCCACTCCCCTTAAGATGCATGAACATCCTTTCTGCACCCATGGGAGCCTCCAGACCACACCTCCTTTTGCTCAGACTCTACCAACTGCACACATCTGGGAAGGGGACAATGGGTCCACAGGCCCTAGCCTTTCCCAGGCCCCACCCTGGGGTGTGCTCCAGGAAGGAGCAATCAGTGTGGAAGGGTGGACTCTGTCCTGCAGCTGCGGCCTCGGTGGGGGAGGGGGGCAGTGACAGATCAGCCGCAGTAGCGTCCAGGGCTCTCAGACTTTGGAAGAGAGGCAGAAAGAGCAGGAATGATCCCTTTCCTGGGTCTCCAACCGGCCCAGAGCAGGCCCTGGGTCAACAGATGGCAGATGGCAGCAGTTCTGATCAGAAGACACTGTCATGCCAGGCACTGGGAACCCCAAGTCACATACCACTCCGGCCTTACCCTGTGTGGGACCAAGACTGGCTGTCAAACCCCTAACACATTCCAGACACCGAGCAAGGTGCATCCACCTGGTCTCATACTCACTTGGGAAACAAGCACGATCCTCGTTTTTGACCTGAGGCTCAGAGAAAGGAAGTAACCTGTCCACGGTCACACAGCCAGTTGGGACCGAGCCAAGGCTTGAAGTCAGGGCCCTCTGAGCCTCTACCTTTCCCTCAACCACAGTGCCAGGGGAAAGGGGCTCTGAGTCCAGTGAGGGCACCGAGGGTGGAAAATGGCAGGGGAGGCACTGGGGCCTGCCCCACATGTTCCAGGTCTCAGCAGACAGCAGTGGTTTGGAAGAGCAGCTCCCCTGTGGCTGGACGCCGGAAGCAGCCTTTTCCCAATCCTCAGCAAGAAGCTGGGGCTTTTTTGGCCTGCTGGCTTCCTCAAGGTCATTAATGTATTCACTCAATAAATGTTCACCTACTGTCTCCTAGCAGGAGGCAAAGAGCAATGAATAAACCTGAGTCCCCACCCTCATGGAGCTTCTGTTCTAGACGGTGGAAGACGGTAAATTCCAATTAAATACACAGATCCATAAACCATGAGCTCAGGCTGCGGGGTTCTCAGAGCTCAGTGTCAGTAGCTCCACAAATGTATACTCAGCAAGACCCCTCACTGAAAGTGGGGGACAGGGAAGGGGCTGACCGCCCTAGCCGTCAGTCCAACCCCGCCCTCACCTCCATGCCACTCCCTCCACCACCTGCCATTCCCCATCTTCCTCCCAAGCCTGCACCTTCTGGAGTTTTCCCATCTCAGTTAGTGGCATCCCTATCCCTTTGGATGCTCAAGCCAAAGGTTGTGGAGACATCCCTGACTCCTCTTTCTGCCCCACCCACACCCAACCCCTCAGCATACCCTGTTGGCCCTACCTTCAAAATATATTCAGGATTCAATCACTTCTTCCCAGATCCATCACCCTGGTACAGTGCCCATTTTCTCTGGCCTGAGTCACAGCCTCCTTGCTTTTGCCCTTCACCCTCTGTGTTCTCTTCTCCACACAGCAATCCTAGTGATCGCTCATCTCACTCAGGAGCAAATCCAAAGTCCTTCCCATGGTCATGGCTCTGCCTGTCTCCCCTTGCCAACCCTCCAGCCACATCAGCCCTGCTCCCCCTCACTCAGCTGCTCCGGTCACATGGACCTCCGTGCTTCACACAAGCATGCCAAGCACACCGCCGGGCCTTTGCATTAGCTATTCCCTCTTGGCGAGTGCCATTTCCCGAGATATCTGCAGGGCTCACACCCTCACTTCCTTCAGACACCTCTTTTCAAATGTCATCTTATCAGAGGATTTCCTGGCAGCCTTATCACTCTTTATCCTCTCTCCTGCTTTATTTTTTCTGGCACTTAACGCCCCTGACATGTATTTATTGTCTGTCTTCCTGCACAGGCTATGATGCAAGTTATACGAGGGCAGGGAACTTGACGTTTTTGTTCTCTGCCGTAACTTCAGCACCTAGAACAAGGTCAGACGGTTAGCAGAAGATGCTCAATAAATATTTGTTGAATACATTTTAAGTCTAACACACACCTGTAGGGGACTTCAGTTTGCAGACTATTCAGGCACATACATCATGGGTCCATCATTCATTCAAAGCACACTGTCAGCCTTTGTGCTCCAGGCGCCCCCCCCTAAAATCCAGAGCACCAGAGAAACAGAGCACCGTCCTCGTGCCTCAGGGAAAGGGTGTTGGTAGATAGCTGGGAGCTGGTCCTAAGGATGTCTCAGGGATGCCGCAATTGCCCCTGGTGATGCTCTGAGGTTCCTGCAACCCTGGCATGCGCAAGCACCAGAGAAAGGAGGGAGGGTGGACTTTGGGGGTGGCTGAGACTTGAAGTCCCCACATTCCCTGGCCTCAAAGAGCCACCTTGTTCCCAGGGCTTTCATGGTGGTGCCCCTGGCCCACCCACCCCCAGCAGCCACGAGCCACGCCCCTCTCAAGGCCGCTATTGACATGGCCGACGCCACCAGGCTGGGCAGCGAGGCTGGCGGCTCCCTGCAAAGCAAGTTCCACACATTCTTCTGGGTTTCAGTCAGCCAGCTCTGGACGCTGGGGCAGCCAGCAAGCCCCAGCCAGGCCCTGGGAGCGGGAAGGGGCAGCAGGGCCAAAGAGGCCAAGGCCCGGGTTGGGGCAACATTCCAGCAGGACCACGACCCTGAGCCCAACCCCCCCTTCCTGGCAGAAGCGAGATGGGGGGAAGGCCAGAGTGGGCCCTAGGAGGAGGGTGCAGAAGGCTCACGAGGTCTTTGGGAAGCTGCTGGGGTGAGGGGTCGGTCCCATTCGTCCCTTCCTCCTCCAGCCTGACCCCTCACAGCTGGGATGGGCTGAGGAGGAGGGCAACAGGCCAGGGCTGGGCGTCCTTCCCTTATGCCCTAGATGGTCTGAGGGTCCAGAACCCAAATGTCTGGCTTCCAAGTGGCCGCTGAATCATCATTCCAGATCTTTCCACATTTTGGGCAGCCCCTCCCAACCTCCCTTTTGAGACTCATGCCCCAATGCCAGACAGCCCTGAAGCCTCCGCAGACTCACCCTAGCCTTGAGCCCCCAGAGGAGCCCAGTGCGGGCTCCGTGCAGGGCAGCTAGCCATTTTCCCCTTTGCTTTCCACACAGGGTAGGGTAGGGTAGGGTCCTGCCTGGCCTACTCTTGTTAAAAACCCTGGATGAATTCAACTGTCTATAGGGTCTCAGGGAATACTTAATGAGGAAATTAAATAGTTAACAAGCCTACAAAGGAACATTTAATCCCACAAATGACTGCCCTCGAGTGTAGTCTTTCTAGGTTCCCGCCCAGGCAGGCCCTGTGGACCCTGCAGCACACTCATTCCCAGCCAGACCCGCTACTCTTGCCTGAGGCAGCCCCTGCATTACCTAGGACCTGAGCTCCTACTTTCATCAACCTGAGGGACAACAGTTTCATCAACACCTACTGCCTGCCAGCTGCAAGCAAGTGGGAAAGCAGGTAAAGCAGTGAAGAGAGTACGCTTCATCTGGCCTCAAAGCCTGGCTCGTGGTACAGCCGGGCATGTGGGGGAGTCTCTGGGCAAGTAACCTTCCATGTCTCGATTTCCTCTGCTTGGAGAAAGAGGACCGTACTAGCAGCTATAGCTTCAGGCATTCAACAGCTATATTTACTGAGTGCTGACCACCTGCAGGCGCTAAATATCAAGGAGCAGTGAACAAAAACACAGAAGGACCTGCTTTCATGAGGCTTAAATGGGCGGGGGGGAAATTGAGGAACAGGTACACAAATACAGGTCAGAGAGTGACAAGAAAAAAAATAAAGCCGCGAATGTCAGGCAGAGTAGCAGAGCAGTTGGGGACCTGAAGGAAGTAAGGCAGAGGGTCACGCAGAACTTTGCAGGACAAGTGTTCTAAGCAGAAGGAACAGCAGATGCAAAGGCTCTAAGGTAGGTGTGTGTTTAGTATGTTCAAGAAACAAAGAACACTGTACCTGGACTGAGCAAATGAGGGGAAAGTGGGCAGGAGGGGAAATTCGAGAGGTAGAGGGGCCACGTTAAGTCAGGGGCTTGGGTCTGACTGTGAGCAGCGTGGAGAGTGCAGAGAGACTGTGAGCGGAGGGGGGGAATATACGAGGGTCTGCTGAGAAACTTGGTGCTCAGCAGACAGGGGGCATTTGATTAATGTGAACTAGTCATGTTACAGGTCATCATCTGGCCTGGCACCCCAAGACCTCCCTCTCCACCACTCTGAGCCCCAAATCTAGTCAATTTCTACCAACTTCCTTCCACCCATCTCCCGGGCCGGGCATCAGACCCACAGATCCCAACTTGTCTGTACTCAGCCTGAGAACAGGCCCAGGCCAAGCATGGCAGGGCCAAGACTCCCCACACACAGGGAGCTTGGCCTAGGGCTTAGGGGGAAGGGGTCCATCTCTGTTCCTTCCAGCTTCCAACTCCCACTGTGGACTGACCTACAGCCTTCTCTATGGAAATCTCCAGGGCACAGCCTGTCGCCCGCCCCCCCCCCAACCCCTCCCCAGCAGCAGCAGGTCTGGAACAGTAGGGTAGTGGGGGTTGTGGGGGGGGGGGGCAGCCAGCTGTGTCAAGTAGAGGGCTGAGGGAAGGAGAGGCTCCTCCATTTCCGGCCAGCCCACAGCCTCCCCAGTGAGGAAGCCCAGTTGAGGCAGGAAACAGGTATCTCAGTGACTTCCCTCCTCGACTCTGGAAAACACTGTAATCACCGCGGCCTCCTCAAGACTCCTGCCTCCTGGCAGGGCGGGCCCCAAGAAAGGAAGGGCTAAGGCCCCAGCAGGAAGAAAAGGGGTCAGAAAGCCAAGGCAGGCCCTGAATCACCCAGACTGGCCCCCTGCCCCAGCAAGCCTCCCCACCTCCACTGAGGTCACCCCCACTTAATCACAGGCCACTATTTCCTCTGTCTCCTGCCCTCACGGAGGTCTTGAACTCCCTGGGGACCATCTTATCCCTTGTATCCTACCCTCACCCACTCACTACTGGCTTATGGATGCAAACTGAAGGGCAGAAGAGATAAAGAGCAGCAGGCAAGGGGGAGCCCAAGGCTTGCTGGGGCACTGGCTAGGAACCTGATTGCCATTTAAAACTTACCCCTATTTGATAGATTTGAAAACTAAGGCTGAGAGAGAAGAACTTGCCCCAGATCACAGAGCTGAAAAATGGCAGAGCTGGGATTCAAACTTGGGTCTGTGAGCCTCCAGAGGCCAAGCTCTTTCCAGGCCTCCACCATTAGCCTGGGGTGGGACAGTGAAGGCCTTGATGTCGTTGCTGAGAAGGCTCTCTAATCTCACAGGATGGAAGCTGCCTATTTGCTGATCTCAGTTCTGGGAAAGCACAGACAGGGCCTGATCTTGCTCACCCATAAACCGCAGCCTCGGGGGTGTACTGGCACATAGTAGGTGCTTAGCAAATATCTGCCCAATGAGAATGAAGGAACCCTGAATTCCTGCTGACTGTCATGGGATGCCGCTCAATGAGGACGTGTTGAATGAACAAGTGAATGAGATGACTAGATGCCATCTGGGAATTTCTGTGGAGATTCCTCCTGCATGCCGCAAACAGCTCCATCTGCTAACCAACCACTCTGGCCATTGTAGAACCCAGGCATCCAAGATCCCTCATCAGTGGGTAAAGCTGGAGGAGGGTCAGAAAAGGCAGGTAGCCCATGTGCTAGGTTGGTGCCTACCTTTTGGAAAAGTGAACATCAGTGTCTGGAGCTGCAAGTTCAGATCAACACACTGGGGAGCAACTGGGTGGGCCCTGCTATATGTGTTGGGGTAAGAGGGTTAAGGAAGCTGCTCAGATTTGGGGCAGGGGGCAAGTAGGAGAGGTACTGATGGGTGAGGCATTAAGGGGTCAGGTCTAGGCTGGGGGTTAACAAGTGACTCAGGAGGGCAGAGGTGAGAGGGAGCTGGCAAGGCAAGGAGAGGGAGTCGGTCACTGGGTAAACACTAGCCGGCTTAGAAAAATCCCTCTCTTGGCTCTGAGAACATGGAGGCAGGGGCAGGGACTGCCTCGGACCACCTCAGAAAGGGTGGGGATGGTTCTGTGGTTCCCCACGGCACGCCCCCACCCACATCTGCCACCAGCTCCCTGCCCATTGACCCCGCCCCACCCTCCTGGGGTTCACTCAGGTCCTCAGTGCTGGCCAAGTACTCTTTTCCTCTGCAGGGGCCCATCCAAGCTCAGAGGAGGGGCCAGGCTGTAGGGGCCAGCCTCCCCTGCACCTTGAAAACCTGGGGTGAGGAAAGCTGAGGAGGCAGGTCCACGGAGCACCCACCACAGGGCAGGCCGAGCACCAGGCACTTTCCTGAGCATTCCATCCAGTCCTATCAACCACCCTTCGGCTATGCACTTGGAGGCTACGCATTTTAAGTTCCATTTAGGCACGTGGGCTGGTCTCAGAGAATTTAACTAGCTTGCCCCAGGTCACACGCTACTCAGTGAAGAGCAGGGATTGATTCAAGAGTCCTGGCTGTAGGAATCCGGGGCTGGCGGTGTTCACACAACTCTCAGTTGTGTCCTGGACGGCCCTTTACTTGTGCCTGCCTGCCTGGTTACTAGCTCCCCAAGGGGAGAGACGCTGGTCAAGTTCCAGTGAGGGCTGATGGGGGTCTCCATCACTACTGACGGCCCCTTTTCCAAGTTGGCACAGAAAGGGGTGCCCTCCCTCGCCCAGCCAAGTTCCCACCCTGCTCAAAAGTTTCTCAGCCTGGTCCCCAAGAATGGCAGGCCGAGCCATGCCTTGAGCGACTCGGAAACTCGACAACGTGGCCGGGAGACCCACGGGCTCCCACGCGGGCCGGCCCCGCCCCCGGCCCCACGCAGGGTTCCCTGGGCGCCCCTCAGGACAGCCCCATGACGGAGGGTAGCGCCGGCCTGTGTCGACCGCGGTGGGGTCCCTGACGGGCGCCGCCGTTCCGAACCAGAGTCCCAACCGCGCAGCTTCGGCGCCCCCGCCAAGTTGGCGGGCGTGGCGAGTAGGGCCCGGGCGCCCCCGGTCCCTCCGCCCCGCACACTTACCATGAGCAGCTGCCAGTGCAGCAGCAGCGTCAGCAGCAGCGTGCCCGCTGCCCGCCGCCCCATGGCCTGGCCCGCTCCGCTCACTCACAAACTCCGCACCCGCCTGCCTGCCCGCAGCCACCCGCTCGCCAGCCTGTGGAGTCCGCCGGACGGAGCGGCCCGCTCCCGCCACCCCCACCCCGCCCGTCGCCAGCCCCGCCCCGCTCCGCCCCGCCCCCGGGCGCCGGACCCCGCCCCGGGACCGCCCCGCCGGGGGCGCCAGGCCCCGCCCCCGGACCGCGGGCGCCGCAGTCCCGAATCCGCACAGCAGCCAACTGGGCCTTTGTCTGGGCCCCCAGCCCCCTCCGCGCGGGCCGCGGCCCAGGCCGGCTCCCCACCAAACCCGGCCTGGAATGTGGAGTAGGACGGGGACCGGGGCCCTGTCTCCGTGTGCACGCTGCTCCTGCACGCCCCTATCCGCTGCTAGACCCCTGAAACCACTTCACACCCGTTCACACTCCACAGACTGAGCCCGCTCCACGGGCAACCCTCGAGGACCCTCCAGAATTCCACTCGCTCACACACACACCTTTCACACATGCACCTGAGCACGTGCGCACGCACTCACGCCAAGTTTGGCTCCGAGGACACTTTCACACTCACAACTTTCACACACTAACACTTCCATCCACTACCTATGAACACTCAGCACATTCTCACACTCTTGCACCCAACTTGCACACACTAATAGTCTTCACAGACTCAAAAGAACACTTTATCCCGACAAAACTTTCACTTCTGTAGGTGTCACAGCAGACACATCTTACACACTCAGCTGCTCACGTTCATATTCCCATTTTTTACACAGAGTCACCTATGTGAACCCCAAGACACTGAAGCATAAGGACATGTTTTCACACACAAATTCCTCACAGGCGCTCACAGTTCACACACAGGCCAACCATTTTCTCACATGCACATTGGCCTTTGTTATATTTTCTCACACACTAATCACAGCGACTTGCAGCTAAGGCACTCAATGCTGAACTGCCCCCGACACATGCCACTTTCCACATAAATCACTCCCGGACCAACTTTGATTCTCATAAATCACAGCCCCAGGGCCAGAGGCACACCAACTCACACATCCAGGCCCGGACCCAGACAGACCTGCTAAAGCCCCAGCCACAGATGCTTGGGCGGTAAATCACAGTCCCTGATGATCCACATCTGACACAGGCCCACAGACAGCACGGATGGCCACACCACCAGGCCTTCCCACCACCCACGCTCAGGACTCTTCTCTGCCGGAAAATTTCCAGGGCAGCGGGGGCTGGTGGGTGGAGAGAAAACTGGTGTGTGTGTGTCTGTGTGTCTGTGTGTGTCTGTGTGTGTGGCTTAGAGGAAAACCGTTTGAGTAATGATAGAGGGAGGAGAGTAAAAACTGAAGTTTCCATTGTTTCCTCGAGAGTTGCTAGGTTCCAGAGACTCACGGCTGGATTTGCAGCCAGGAGTGAGGTGAGCTGTGGACAGAAGGAAATGCCCAGTTAACTGGGTGGCACCAGGCCTGGCTCCGGAAGGCGTGTTCCCTGTGATAGCGGCCTGCCATCTCCCATGCACTCTGGGGCCTCCTATCCAGGCACCTAGGGGATGAACCCTGACCCCCGCCACAGGCAGATGACCCATCTCCAAAAGATGGGTTTCTCCACCCCGTGGCACATATTTCTGGGGGACCAGCTCAGAGCTGGAAGGGGCAGAAATGACATCCACGGTGGTTTGGCCAACTCTCTGGGTCCCCCCCTCCCAGATGCCAGGCACAACACTGAATACGGCCTGTTTCTGACCCAGGCAGGGAGATTGGGGTGGACAGCTGAGAGCCACCAGATCTTGGCCCTTGGTAAACCCCTAATCTGTTGGAGGAAAGGGGGAGGGTATCATCCCTATTTTCATGTTCTTTTCAGTTCGATGAAGAATCCTGCATCCGTCACCATGCAGGGCAAACTTGGGAAAATTATTCAGCCTCTCGATGCATTTCAGTCTCATCATCTAGAAAAGGAGAATAATGCTAAGACCTCCCTCATAGTGTTGTTATGATGATTAAAATGAATTGACATCTTTTCGGAGGGGGAGGGGGTGGGTGGAGGTAGAAAAAAGGCATAAGGGGGATAAGTGGTAATGGAAAAAATACAGTAAAAAGTAAACGATTAAAAAATAAAAATAAAACAATTTAAAAATGAATTAATATGTTATTTTTGAAAAGAAGAGTTTTCAGGCGTATGACAATCACTAAGTAAGTGGTAGCTCTTTCTCTTATTACTGCTTCTGGGTGAGCTCCGTATCTGAAGAGGGAGACACAACTCTGCCCTTGGGTGGCGGGGCCAGAGAGGCTCTAGTGTGCTGGAGGAGCAGCTTCTGCACCCAGTGCGTTGCTCCCAATCTGAAGGCCAGATGCAACCCGCACCCCAAGGATCTCCAGTCTGAATGAAGGCCTACAGCCTTGTGCTGCTGCACTTTCTATCTGATGAGGAAGGCTACAAAATTCCACTAACTTCAGAGTTGGCGGGTGGCCAGCTCTGGTGGCACGGCTTTTCCAAGGCCTTGCCTGTCTGTGGAGGTCAGCGTCCATGACAAATCGCATTTTGTGAGCTGCCTCAGCGTCTGTTCCCTACCTCGGGCCCTTTAAGTCCCAGAACTTTGGCTTCTTGGATGATTTGCTCATGAGCAAAGGGACAAGGGGAACAAGTAACCCTTTGTAGAAGTTTGGTCAAGACGAAACCCAAGCTATAAGTCTTGCCTCCCGAAGAAGGTTGGGGAAAGTGATGGTAAAGCTGGCTGGAGACGGGAAGGAGCTGGGCTGACGCAGAGAGCAGGAAAATATGGCCTGTCTAGAAAGTCTTCCAGAGCAACTCCACCCACCCTGAGAATTGGTCATGCACCTATTTATTCTGTGTCCTCTCTCCCTACTAAGGGATCTGGCCAGCTCTGTTTTATTTTGCAGTCCTTGATATCTTTAGTAAATGTTCTCAAGTTGCTTTGTTTAGGGCCTGGCTATCTCCTCATTTGGCTTTGAAGGGGAGCAGAGGCAGGGCCTTCTGGGCTATGCTGAGCCTGAGAGGCGCCTATAATTGCATCCTATGTACTCGTAACTCCCAGTGCTCGGCACACTCTTTAGGAAAGGAAAACTCGTCTTGCACAAGGCTCTTTAGATAAGGAGAGGCTACAAGAGTTTTTATAGGCAAGAGCAGCCAAACACTCTGGCTTCTGAGAAACAGGAGATGACCTTCTGGGACCAGTGGTCAGAGCCTGTGAGTCACCTGCCGACTGCTCCAAAATGGACAGTACTCAACTTCTCCTGGCTTCCATTCCCACTCTAATTCCTGTCTCTGCCTCAGACCTTCTCATTCTTTTCACGTTTCTTTATTCATGTGTTCATTCATTCAGGGCTGCGGCGGGCAGGTGACCAGGTTGTTCACTGAGCAAGGGTGTGCAGCCAGGTGCGCCCTCCGTGGGGCTGTATCTGCCCCGAAGGGGTATCTTTTGCTACTATGAGCCAAGGCCCTCTATAGGCTAGCTGGGGCCCTGCACTCATTCAGTAATAAGAGAAGTTAAGCATCTACTTTGCACAAGGGTTCCAACGCCTGTGTGGAAAAACAGGTGTTGGCAGGGCAAGGCTATGCTACTGGGTGAGAGTGTAGAACAGGAAATTGGTACTGAGAGGGAGTGGGGATGGGGGAAAGGAAACAAGGAAGTGGTGTGCAGAAGAGGAGGGAGGACATAGCTCTAAGCAGGCAGTACAAGCTCCCTTGGACAGGGAGAGGACCCAACGAGATACCGCCCTGCCCCTTTCTCCGGCCACATCCCTTCCCCAGAATGGTCTTTGCACGTGCTGTTTGTCTGCGGTTGCTTTTTCGCCCAACACCTGCCTCCCTCCACCCCTACTCTCTTTTAGAATTCAGCTCAAACTTCACCATACAGGCCTCCCAGGCTAGATTACGCCCCCTACTGCACTTCCCCACATACCCCCACCCCCGCCGCCCTATGTTTCTGTCTCTTAACATTTTTGACCATGGCAATGATTGGGAAGATCATTTACTATTAGCAGGCAGAACGAAAGCAGGGAGCGTGACATCTGGTTTCTCTCTTGTTCCCAACTATAGCCTCCTTGTGAAGGACACAAGGGCTGGCATGGAGTTGGCACTGGCATAATTTTACTTGAATGAAAGAACAAGTTGATGCAAGCATGTCATAAGCATAAATGTCCCCCTTCTGGTTTGTACTTGGGGCAAAGATAAACTCCCTTCACCGTTTGATCAACATTGAATCTCATTTGATCGCTTCCACAGTCCTGGGATTAACGACAAGTAAGTGTACTTTATTACTTCCCTTTACCAGACCAGGAAACTGAGGCTCAGGGGATGAAGTGGCCTGCCTGGTTCACACAGTCAGTACGTGTTAGAGCCAGGACTCACGTTCACGACTGCCTGACTCTAGAACCCGTTCCCAATTCTGCCCCCCTTCCCGGGGTTGTTCTCAACTCTGCACAGGCAGAAATGTGACTCTTCTGAAAATGGCCTTGGATTTGGCCCTCTGACCCCTCCTGATATCTCCCTACCACCCCTCATCTACCACTTTCTTGCTGAGCTCCTGCTGTGGGTCTCGGGCTCAGGGCAGGGATCCCACATTGTGCCTTATGCATCACCAGCTCTCTGAGATGCTCCTTGGAAAAGGGGGTCCCTGGTCAAGAAGTCTGGGGATTCTGTACTCTTTCCCACACTTTGGCCATCTCAAGAGACACGAACGCAAGAAAGTTACTGAGCAGACGTCCAGTCTCCCATCCATCTCTGTTTAATGCAGCATTCCTCAACATATTCCAGATAGGGATATCCCTTGTTTTTATGGAAAATGCTGTTAACATCTCACACGACTGGTATTTCTCATAACACACTTTGCACATGCTGCCCCAGAGCCTAGCTCCTGAGCTGACCATAAATGGTTTCTATAATTTGAATTTGTCACTCATGCTCCCCCACCCCCACCACTCCCCTCCAGCCGGGGCGCAATTCTTATGGACTCCATGTACCCCCTCCTCACATTCCTGTCCACATGCCCTTGCTTCAGCCATAGACTTCTATGCCGGACCTGTAGTTGGAGCTCCATTAACGTTCATTTCCCCTCATCACTGTACATACGTGCGTTTTACCTCATGTGATCCACGTATGTATATGATTTCATGGTTTGCCTTTCCTGCTTAACGTTCTTTTTAAAAACGCAGCTCAGTGTGTCAGTGAAGACCAGGGCTACTTTAAAATGGCTCTGTGGATCAGTGCCAGTCCCCAAAGTGTTCAGTACCAGTATGAGCCGAGATAAGAAGCTTGCTTAGAGTGGAAACCGACCATATCAGTAAGGACTCTGTTTAGCTTAGCTGACACGTTTTTTCTTGCAACACTCAGTCTCTTTTGGAAACAGCACATAGATTTACATTCTGGTACAAGCTCTCTATTGTAGATGCTAACCATTAGCAATCTGCAGGCCAACTACTTTTACTAGCGCTCATATTGAGTCTGCATACAGTATTTCTGATAATTATTTGCTGTTGTGTCTCATCAACATATCATTGTTCATTAATCCTATCTTATTGTTGGCTATGTGGGCTGCTTCCGGGTCATTATGATGAATACAGCGTTGCTATGGCCAGGCATGTATGCATCTACGTATTTACTTTTGCAGCTCCTTCGGTTTTAAAGAACCACAAATCTGAGGCCAGAGTGACCTTGGCAGGGTCACGAGTAGCAGAGGCAGGCTTTCCACTCAGACCTCCAGACCTCAGGCCCCTCGTTCCTTCCTCCAGCCTGCACTGCCCTTCCTACTGGGCAGATTTTCCATCCCTTTCATGCTTTTCTTTGCTAGGCTATAAACCTTCTGCAGTGTTCCCACGTGTTGTCTTTTGGAACTTGAGAGAAATCCTTTTGGAATGTCCTGTGCCTTCTCCCTCGAGTTCCCGGCTTTGTTCAATTGTTCACGAGAAATTCCTGCCCTGCTGGGAGGGGCCCAGAAAGCTATGAAGAGCGTTCGCCAATAATGGTGATACCAGCTCAGGCACAGCACATGTCTGAGGCTCTTTCCTTTTCCTGAGATTTCAACTTGAAAGAGGGAAGTGTGAGTGCCATTGTGGGGGAAGGGTGTCCCCCACTCCTGATTTTATGTTTCTTATGTAGAGCAAACAGGACCAGTCACGTGTAGACAGAGAAGACAGTAAGGGATGAAACAGGCCTTAGGAATGGGAGAGGGGGCGGGATGGGCTGAGGCTTAGAGGGTAGGTTCAGGATAAGGAGAGGTTAGGGGTGGAGTAAAGGGTTGGGAACAGGGTGAGTATGTCTCTCAAACGCACACCTTGGTCATACAAAAACCTCCATTTATTTTCTAGGATCTTAGAAAAGCGATATCAAATTATCTGTTTGAAAAGGGTCACATCAGATTTTTTTTAAAGATACAAAAATAATCCTCACATCATGCACCTCTACCTAATGTTATCTAAATGATGCAGGGCCCGGTGGGTTGGGCAATTGAGACAACAAGTGACCTTCGAGGAAATTTCTCCCTTTGCTTAATATTTTCTCTAAGAGCAGGTGCCCGGTTAACACTCCCCGGTTCAGAAGACTGGTGCTGGGGGCAGCGCAAACCATGGGCTTAAATACTACCCTTGCTTTGTCTAATTTACTGCATATTTTGGAAGCCAAGATTTACCCCTCTTTCTCTTAAACTCCATTCAGTAATTACTAAGGGAAAAAAAACAGTGATGTGGATAAAAGGGGCATTGGCTGAGGGTCAGGACCTGGGCTGGATCCCAGCTCTGCTCCATATTAGCTGCAGGGGCTTGATTGAGCACGTCACTTTCTCTCTCTGGGCCTCAGTTTCCCCCTCTGTAAAATGGGGTACTAACATAGCCTCCCAGGGAGCTGAGGGCTGAGAGCCAATGTTCCAGGCCTTGGCAGCATGCCTGGCACACAGCATGGGTGCTTAATAAATGATGTCATACTTCTGCAGGCGTGAAGGACTTTCCCCAGCCACCCTCAGCTGCGGGGACAGCTAGTCCACTTCTGTACACCAGATGGACAGCACAGCAGGCCCTGACATTGTTCTGCAGCCCACATGCCGCTTCCTGTTTACATGGACCCTGCAGATGCATGTCTTGAACAGTGGATACAGGGACTTTCTGTGGCCTCTGCATGGCCATGTGGAGCAGAAAGTCTTCTCTAACTATTTTCTCTGGACTTGGGCGGAGTGACTGATGGAAGGGATTTGTGAGCAGTGAGTGTTTATCCTGAGAAGGTTGAGCCAAGCACAGATCCTGTCCCTTTAGGGTACAACCTAATCCCCAACCAATGGTCAAACTTCATTTGAGCACGTACTATGTGCTGGACTCTGTAATGACGTCTACCATTCACTGGGCACCCACAGTATGCCCTTGTGGAGCACCTACTACTTCTAAGATGTTGTAATCACAAAGACAATTATTATTATTGAGCACCTGTTCTGCACAACTATTTTTCAAAGAATCGCTGTTTTCTATGCACTGTACCATCTTTATCACATCATTTATACATGACCTCTCTGTGCCTCAGTTTCCTCATCTGCACAATAGGGACTATAGTACCTTCCTTAAAGGACTGGTATGAGGATTAAATGAGTTAATATGTATAAAGCACTTAATGCCTGAGATATTGTTAAGAACTTAGTAAATGTTGGCTATCATCATTATTAGTTATTGAAATCCATTGTATGTAAGATACCGTAATTATTCTTAAGATAATAGTAGTTACCATGACTGAGCACCTACTGGGCACCTTTAATCAACATTAATATAATAATTGAGACCCTACTGTGAGCCAGAACTGGGCTAGATGCTTGAGTCCTTAAGAGCAGTGTCCTAGGCAAGGGTCTTACACTCTGATTAGGGGAACTTGGACCATTTGGAGGTAGACATCTCCAGGAGATGCAAAGATGCAAATATGGACTTAAAGCAGGAAGGGAGGGGATGGCTCTGAGTGGCCAGCTAGGGTTTGGGAATCAGGACACTCTTAAACTACCTCTTGAGCTAGGCCAAAGTGGATTCCAACAAGCTATATTCCTATGAATGTTCACCTGGGGAATAGATCAATGAAGAGCTGAGGACCCCTCAGAAAAAGGCCAAAGTCTTCTTCCTGGGAAGGGAAGGGATGCCAGAGACAGAAAAAGGAGTTGCTGAGCTTTGGGCCCAGGAAAACTCGCCCTTGTCCTCCAGAGCTGGAATAGCAGTGCAGGGGAATTCAACGGCTGGGGGTTCAGTGCTCCCTTTTCTTCTCCTTCCCTAGGACCACTGTATCAATCTCATGGTAAGGATATTCAGGCTTGCCACCTTCTCTGCTTGGCCATAGGGGTAGGCCACAGCAGGACACCTTCTCCAAGAGCCATGGAATCCTGTGGACCTCCGGGTTCTGCATTATTTCAAGGTCAGCCCCATTCTACACTCTGAGCTGCTATTGGCCCTCATATTTCCAAGGAGACAGGGGAGCTCCAGCAAGAAGCCTGGCTGGGCCTGAAGTTCAGAGCTACACACAAATGGGCCCTGAGATCTGAAATGGCCCCTGGGCAGCCTGGGAAGATGAGTCAGGACTCAGGAGGCTTGAGTTCTTGAGTGGGGGTGGAGGGCACTCTCAATTCTCAGCTCAGAAGAGATGAGAAATATCAGAATCCAGGGGCCCTTAGAGACCATCAAAGCTACCCCACTCATGTTACAGCAGGAGAAGCCGGCATAGAGAGGGGAAATGGTATGCCCAGGGTGTTTGGGCAGGTGAGCGGCAGAACTAGGTTGAAGTCCTGGCCTTTACCGTCCCTGACCAGCAGGATAGTAGACACCTGGGTGCCTGTGCGGCCTGGTTGTTCAGCACCCAAATCAGTTGAGTCTGAAGGTCTGGAGGCCCAGAAAACATTTTCCCAGGTGTTGCCAGCAAGAAATATGGGCCCAGCTCATTCTGACCCCCTAGCCCTCACCTGGCTTGGACAGGACCACTCTTTTCAGATATTTCCCAGGAAGGGCCATCCTTCCACCTGCCACGTATCCCAGCATGCCTCACATTGGCCATTGTAAAGTCTTCTCTGGGTCCACCCTAGGCCCTGGTCACCAAAGTCACATCTTTGAAAGAATAAATATGTATAAAACACTTAGAACCATGCCTGCCACATAGTAAGGGCTCCACAAGTTTGCTCTCATCACCACCACCATTACTTCTACCTTTCTGCTCCCGTGGGGCTGTGCTAAAATCAATAATCCTGGCAAAAGAAGAGTTTGGCTGGGGGCTGGGTAAAAAGAGTCAGTCTATTTCTTCACGTGGGGGAACCAAGGGCAAGGGAGGCTAGGAACCTCCCCGGTGATCCACGTAAAATAGAACCCAGAGAATGTGGGCTTTACATTCGGCCAGCAAGTATTTTTGTTCAGCCCACAGAGCATTATAACTTTTTAAAAATTTGTTGCTGACATAGAAAACTCAGATTCCTGGCTTTTCTTGAAAAGGCAACAACCCATTTGAGAGCTGGGCTTAGACCAGGCATTCCCTCTTCCCTCAGACGCAGTCCCCACCCCTCCCTACCACCACCCCATCCAGTTCACCCATTAACTTTAATGCCTGCCCCATGGGTCCTTGAATTTATAGTCCCCAATCCCAATGGCCATTTCCCCTCAATGGAGCCTTGGGAGCAGCATATTGCCACAGACAATTTATTTTGCACGGCTGCCGCCTGATGGACATGTGTCCATTTCATGGCTGATGTCGATGTCACCACCAGCTACAGGATTTGGACATGGGCTCAGGGGCACTCCAGCCTGAGCGGATTGCTTCCCAGAACTTGGGCAGACGACCTAAAGAAAGGATCCCGTTGCCAGACAAAGGCAGCTGGGGCAACTTTATCCCCGGCCTCTGTGGCAGCGTGGGACAGAGGTTCTGGCTGCGCAGCTGGTGGTGGCAACTTTCGTCGGTGCAGTCATCCTTACAGTGCGAGGCCTTGACACCCCTGGGGAACAGCACCATACAGGTGCTGGTGTTGTGGGAGGCATCCACGCTGGTGCTGGGGTTGGAATGACTGTGGGGACAGGACTGGTCAAGAGGATCCAGGTGGATGGAGTTGATAGCGTGATCTAGGTAGTCAGCTGCGAGCCTCGGCAGGCTCAGCGATTTGGGGCAGTTGGTGTAGAAAGCATTGGTGGATCTGTCAAGGTAGTTGATGCCTCTGATGAGTTGGTCCAGGAAGGTGGGGCTAGAAGGGTCCGTGGGGCCATCTGTGCAGAGCAGGCAGTGGGGGCTGCCACGGAAAGCAGGCTTTGGGGCCACCTTGGGGCGGTTTGCCAGATGACTTGTCTCTACGCAATTGGAGCTGTAGGGCCGGCTAATGCAGAGTTTCCTCACTGAAATTTTAGGGGAGCTAGGGCCATCGGACTCCTCCAAAGGGCTGCTGCAGCTGCTGAACTCCAAGCCTGCCCTTGGGGTGCAGGGACGTTTGAGGCCATTAGTCCTGGTCAGGGGGCACTGGTACCACTCTGGAGTCTGGGCCAGATTGGACACATCTTTGGGATGGTTCGAGCAGCTGTAAGTGTTAGAACGGTTCACCTGGTGTCCAGACATTGGCCTGCAGGGTAAATAAAGCTTCGTGGCACTGAACTGCTGTGAGCTCACCTGGAGGCTGTTACCTGGGCCTGGCGAGGGGAGAGTTGGGTCAGCTTTCCTTGGCTCCTTACCACCTCCCTTCAAGACTTCTCTGCAGGCGTTCTGCCTGCCTCCACAGAACCAACGCCACCCTTCTCCTTCTCCCCATCTTCCTCCCGGGCCCAGGGCTTTTTGAACTGGAAAATAGACCCCCTGTTCTTCAGAAAGCACAAAGAGAAGGGCAAGAGATGGGTAGGAAGGCAAGACCCTGAGAATGACAGGGGCCAGAAGTCCCCTAGAAAGAGTGGGAGCAGTCTCTCTTTTTCTTTAACTCTGGCCCACATTCTGAAATTCCTACTCTCCCTTTAAGCTGGGGCTCCGGAAGACCACAGAGACCAAGGACTGAATCTCTCTAATGGTGAAATTCCAAGCACTGAGACAGGCCTTCTTTCGAGGTAATATCAAATAGCTAATCTTTGCCCTAGTCCGGTGGCTCAGTTGGTTGGAGCATCATCTGTACGCCAAAAGGTTGTGGGTTTCAGCCCTGGTCAGGGCACATACAGGAGGCAACCAATCGATGTTTCTCTCTCATATCGACATGTCTCTCTCTCCTTCCCCCTTCCTCTCATGTGAGGATTGTACTCTGATACTAAAAAATGTGTCTTAGAGGTGACGCCATACTATGTGCACTGAGCCTAGACCTTTGCGTGTTTCTTACATGGAATTCCCACTACACATCAGGGTGGTAGTTACTATTCTATTCCTGGTTGACAGATGGGGAAACTGAGGCTCAGAGAGATGATGCGAGTTGCCTTCAGACCACACAGCTTGTTAGTGGTGATAGCCAGGTGCTATCTTGGGTGTGTCTGATGACCCCTGAAAGACAGTGCCTTCCTCATAGTCTGCTTAGGAAGAGTTCTCACCACACCTGCATGGGGGCACGATGGGGAGACCCAGATGAAGAGGGGCACTTGCTAATCCTGTAACTAAGTTGATCCTGACTTTAGGAACCCCAAATGGTGGAGGGCATTTGGGGTGACAAGTCCATTAATGAGGCTGGACTTGTGAGATCAGAGCCTTCTGGGATATTTGGCCTTGACCCTGTCTGACAGTAGGGGGTCTCCTCATCCACTCCACAAGAGCAGAGTGAGTATTGGCACTCCTCCTACTCCTGCTGGTCCAAAAGAGGGCACTTCACAAGGACTCAGCCCTGAGCAGGCCAGTTCGATCCCACCTCCCGTTCCTGGGCCTGCCTGGGCCAAGCCAGGGGCAGTGTCATCCTCCCCTCCCTGTTCCCATTGTCCCTGAGTTCCCACCAGAAGGAGGGCTCTGATTTCTCTCCCCCAGTTCTTCCAGCTTGATGCTAATTTTCCACTTCTGCCTGGTGAGAACAGAGCTGTATTTGATCTTGTCCCACCCAGAAAACAGCTGCCGGTCCCTCTCCTAGCCAGTGGCCCCTCAGCTGCCCTTGTCCTTTGGGTCTGAATCGCATGGAATGTCCAGACCCTTGCCTCTGCCCTCCCTGGTCCAACCCCACCCCATCTCCTTTTCCGGAAATTTAGGAGGCAACTGAGGGCTGACCCCCACAGGGCCCTGCCCTTCCCTTCCTGGTTAGCTGGGCCCCATCTGCCGTAAGGGCCCTCTCCCACTCTCACTCTGTCTTTAGGAGGTAGATGACTTAGCCCTCCTCTTGCTGCCCACGGGGGATGCCCTCCTGCCACCACTCCAGACTGCGGACCATGTCATAGAATCATGGAATCCTGGAGCTGGGAGGGGCCTCCTGGGGTCATCCTGGTCAGGCCTCTGTCTCAGCACCAGTGCCACTTTAAACCTTCCAGGACAGATGGGCCCTATTTTTAAAATGGGGTTGGGGTGGACATTTTTCAGCATTCCATGTTGTTTTTGAAGTGTTTAATTATACTGAGAGTTAGGAAGTTCTATGCTGGGTCTAATAAACTCCCCCTGGTTGTGGTCAGCATCAATCATTAATTTTTGTTTTCTCGTTGGGTCAACAAACATTTATCGCGAGACCCTAGAGCGCTGTCCTCTTGAATGACCCATTCCTGGGCATAAGGACACCGTCTTTCCTCTCTTCTCGCCGCTTCCTCCTGCCCTTAGCCATCAGGTGTTGTGCACCAGCGGCCACACAAGGGGCTGTGGCTGGAGACTGAGGCTTCTTCAGGGGACAAATCTCAGCTCCTGTCAAAACCCCCAGGCCCCGTGCCGAGACCTGGTCCGTAGGGGACATCCAGTACGTATTTGTTGAATAAACAAAAATCTCCCTTTTGAGTTCTCATGGCATGTGCTAAGAAAAGCCTCCCTCCATCATTTCCTTCCCTAAATATTGGAAATACAGGTCTACTTTTTATTTTGAAAAATTTTCCACTGACTAAAAACCAACCAGACAATAAACTCCCGTATAGTCTTCATCCAAATCCGCTAATTATTAACACTTTTGCCACATTTGTTACTACACACACACACACACACACACACACGCCATTTATTATTTTAAGAGTAAGTTGTAGCAGCCCTGGCAGGTGGCTCAGTTGGCTGGAGTGTCATCCCATACACCGAAAGGTTGCGGGTTCGATTCCTCGTCAGGGCACATACCTAGGCTGCGGGTTCGATTCTCAGTCAGGGCACATATGGAAGGCAACCAAGTGATGTTTCTCTCTCTCTCTCTCTTCCTCTCCCTCTAAAAATCAATAAACATATCCTCAGGTGAGGATTAACAAAATGTTTCCGACAATAGTATCTATATCCTTGAATACACTGAGAGAACAAGATTTTCTCATATATCCATCCACACTACGATGATAAAATACAGGCTATTTAACCTTGATACAGTACTATTATCTAATATACAGCCTGGATTTAAATGTCACCTATTGTCCCTTTGATACTCTTTATGGCAACTCTTTCTCCCATCCAGGATCCAATCCAGGATCAGGCATTGCCTTTAGTTCCCGCGTCTCCGGTTTCCTTCAGCCTGAAAGTTCCTCAGTCCTTCTTTGTGCTTCCTGACATTGGCATTTTTGAAGACTGCAGGCGAGTTGTTTTGAAGAATGTTCTCTGATTTGGGGTTATCTGATATTTTCTAGTGATAAGATCCAAGATTACAAAGCACTTTAAGAGAGCCCTGCGTGCAGCCTGCCAGCCCGCAGTCACTGAGACTGCAGAGCTTTCGGCACTGGGGCAGGGTGCTTATAGTCACTGCAACAGGGAGCTGAGGGGAGGGGTCAGAGCCCCCCCCCCACCACCACCACCACCAAGGAGGAAGAGGAGCCTTGGGGAACTCAGAGGAACAGGGAAGCGGTGTCAACAGTTCCTTTGCGGGGCCCCAGCCAAGCCTGGTTCTGCTCTGGGCTGGGGGGCCAGCCTGGCGGGCAAGTGGCCAGTGAGAGGGCTGGGCCTCTGTGCTGTTTGTCCTGAAGGTACCCAGGCATCGAGATCACTGGCCATTTCGGGCCTGGGCACTAAGAGCCTCTGGAAATAGCTCCAGGATGATTATTTTAGGAGGAATGTTCAATTCCTCCATCCTCCCAGAAAGCCAGGCCGTGTCTCATAAGATCAGGCATGTCCCTCGATGGCCTGTCCAACTCCAGGGAATCTCTAGGACTTCTGAGGGCCACAGAGGCCTTCAGAGACAGAAGGGGCTGGGAGCCAGGAGTAGGAGGGTGGTTCTGTCCTTAGATTCCGGGCTCTCAGAACCCAGCCTGGAGTCAGGGCAGCCGTCCCAGTACAGGGACACATGAGGAGAAGGATATGGGGAAGCTGCCTGCCCCAACTCTTGCCCAGGCCCATCCCCGAGAAACTGCCATTGGTGGGACGCCTTCTATGTGCCAGAGAACCTGACAATTCCAATGCAGAAACTTCCTATCCACCTTCTCATTTAGTCCTCACAGCACCGCTAAGAGGTGGGTATTTTGGGTTCCAGGTGAGATCATTAAGATTCCGAGAGGGTAACAGATTTACCCAAGCTCAACCAGTGGTCAGAATTGGAAACTTTCTTTGGGTTCTACAGGCTTAAGCAGTAACTGAGGAAGAGGGTGGGCCACCCCCTCACTCAGTGAGGACTCAGTAAGCCATCCTGTGAACTGAGTGGTGTTGGAAGGGGTCCAGCCTGGAGACACATTTTGGTTGGCTGCTATGGCCCTGTTCCCTACCAAGGAAACCCCCATCCTCCACCATCCAGGCAAGCCTCGCTGCTGCTCTCTCCCTAGCACTGCAGGGACAGATGTCAGGGTTTCAGAACATCCTGAAAGGGTGGGGTGCCCCTCCCTGCACAGACTCTAGCCACAGTGACCCCCACCTTTGCCGCCTGGGGCAACCTCCAATCTTGGCTTCTTAGCTACATTGCCAAACCAGCTGCAAATTGTGGGCTTTGCTTTAGCCTTGTCCCTCCCACTCTCTCTCTCCCACCTTACCCTTCCTTCCTTTAGTCCTACCCACATTCTTGTCCTCTCCTATGCCCCACCAAGAGCATCAGGAACCCTTTCCCTACTTCAGGCTCAAAGAATTCAAGGGCATCTTCCTCCCCTGGGTGCCCCAAAATGACAGGAACAGCTCCCCTTTTTCAGAGACCTTAGGACCCCACCCCATGAATGCATATGCTACTTGTAAGAGCCCCCGCCCCACACACGCGCTACCAGCTGTTTTTCCCCTACCTGGGGCCTAATATGGCAGGAGGAGTGTTCCCTTGTACTCTCAGGCACAGTGCTCTTAGAAGCATCACAGACAAGGAGCAAGCCCAGCTCAGCCCAGGGGACAGCTAGAGCCAAGCACAATGAAACTTTTGGCTGTCCCACCCTGCTAAAAGGACATCTGTGCCCAGCCTCAGGCGACTGTTGGCAGTGTGACTCACCTGAGCTCTTACCTGGAGTGGGGCCAGCCTGCCTGCAGGGCTGAAAATCTTTCCTGGGCTTGGTCCTGGCCCTCCCCTGGCTACAGCCTTCCACCCATCCAAGCACAATGAGTGAGTCACACACCCTCATCCCCTACCATCCCCACGGATAGGGCCTTCTGCTCACCATCTGCCAAAATAGTGCTTCCCCAAGCATGTGGAAGGTACAAGCCAGGACAGAACTGAGCTCAGGAGCACTGGGGCAGGTGTGGGTTGGCAGGAGCCCCAGCCGGTAAGAGTTTCCTTCCTGCCAAGGCACCTCAGGGCTTTTTGGGGTAGAGCAGCCAGGTCTAGCAGGGACAGGGCTCCCATCTTTACTGGGCCTGGGAAACTCCCTCTAAGGGGGTGGAGATGATGGTCGCATGTAGGCTTATGTACAAGTTGTTGAGAGAAGACATGGGAAATGGATAGCAAGTAACTGGCTTGTGCTGTGCCCTTGGGTAGCTGAACCCCAAGCCTCAACCTCCGGCTTGTAAAATGGGGGTGAGGAGGGTGCCCCGTGGACACTATCGGTCTGGCTGACTTGCAGTGATAGCTAATGTTTATGAAACCCCCTTCCCCACCGTTGGGGGCACGTTGGAGCTGCAGTAGCGCACTGATGTAGCTCACCTTAGCTCACAAGGTGAGCTAAACGTTCTGAAATTTGGTGAACTGCTTGTTAAACCCCTGGTAGCTCGAAATCAGCCGCACAGGGTGATTTCAATATCGGCAAATGCGACCCACCCGGGCAGCTGGGGGCCGGGGGAGGTTTGTTTTATTTTTTTTTTTCTGTTTTGAGATCCAGATCACCAGCATACTGTTGAAGCTGTGTGACTATGTCCAAATGAACTGACCTTTTTGAACTTTCATTTCCTTATCCATAAAACTGTAATGTGGATGAAAAGGGCTTCTAACAGAAAGTCACCCCCGCGGAGCTCACAGCACAATGCACCGAGGATGTGTTTGGAATTGTGCACCTGAAACCTGTATAACTTTGTTAACCAGTGTCACCCCAATAGACCCAATAAAAGGAAAAAGAAAAAAAAAGGAAGTCACCTCACAGGGCTATCTGATTATAAATTCCTAACTGGGCAGGTCATGGTGGGTAGTCACACCCCAAGCATCGAACTTTTCTTTTTTTTTTAAGATTTTATTTATTTTTAGAGAGAGGGTGTAACCGAACGCAGGTCCGGCTGCCTGCCGCTACGATAGCCAGTAATCAAGAGGCAGATGCTGATGTAAAGGAAAGTGGTTTCTTTTCAAGAGCTGGCCACCTGGAGGATGGGGGCCTCGTGTCACAAGGCCCACCTCCACGTCTCAGTGGAGGCAGAAGTTTTAATAAGGAGGGCAAGGGGGACAGAACAAAGACAGCGAGGAAGGGGGTTGCAAAGCTCTCTACGTGCAGACCAGCACGGTCCTTTCCGATAAGGCAAGTGACGGTCCGGCGTGCATCCTCCAGGTTTAGTCATCCTGGCTTCACATCATCTCAGCTTCACGTCATCCTGGATCCACGGATGAAGGGCAGCAAATCTCCTGGAGCTCGGATGCCTGAAGATCTGAGTCTGTATCTTTTGAAGTAAGTTCCTAGGATTCTTAGACAAACATAATGCTTATCTACAAGCCACGTACTAGGCAGAGTCAGCACCTACAGAAACAATGTCAAAAGAATGGTGGGTGGGGTGCAATTTCCCACCGTTACAATTTCCCACTGTTGGCAAGGGGAAGGGACGGAGACGGAGGGAGGGAAACATCCCCAAACGGGGACTGAACCCACAACCCAGGCCGGCGCCCTGATCGGGAATTGAACTGGAGACTTTTCACTTGGCAGAACAATGCCCAATAAACTAAGCCACACTGGCCAGGGCCCTATCACTTCTTCAGTAAAAGGCTTCGCTTTGCCTTAAGCCAGCCCATCAGAGTTTCTGTGCATCTAGGTTCACACACCTTTGAAATGCAGGCTTTCAGACCCTTCCTTCTGAAGCATGACCACCCTCTAGAGAGCACATAACCTTAACTACCCTGTAATCCACTCCTTACCTTGTTTTGTCTCCCCTTCATGTAATCTTCCTTACCTTCCTTCCTTAATTTTAAGTGCATTTAAAAAACCTGCAAAACTGTCATCCTCCAGAACATTTGAGACCTTGCTCCCCCCCGTGTCGTCAGTTTGCCTCAAATAAACTCTTATACAAATTCTCTACAGGTTTGGACATTTCTTACACTGACAGTAGTAACGGCCTGTGTGTATTGAATCCTTACTGCTGTGTGTGTTGCTGGATATAATTTTATGTGTCAACTTGACTGGGCGACAGGATGCCCAGATGTCTGCTTAAATGTAATTTCTGGGTATGTCTTTGAAGGTGTTTCTGGAAGAGATCAGCCTTGCATTGGTGGACTGAGTAAAGCAGACAGCTCTGCCCAACGTGGGTACGCATTATCCAATCTTTTGAGGACCTGTTAGAGGTCTGGACTGTGTGATTATTAGTCAGTTCTGGTTACTGCCTTTGTTGCCTCATGGGGTTGCTGATTATCAGGTGGAAAGGCTAGGTCCCTGAGGTGTGTGTGTGTGTGTGTGTGTGTGTGTGTAAAGAGAGAGACGGGGATATGATTTCTAGAACTAGAATTTAAAACTAAACTTAATCAAGGTCATAAGGACCCTTGGTTTCAAGCCTCAATAGAACAAAAAGGCGAGGAAAGTCGAATTTTCTCTGTCTGATTCCCTGAGTTGAAACAGCAATCGTCTCCTGCCCTCGGTGCTCCTGCTGCTCAGACCTTTAGACCTGGACTGGAATCTACACTATCAGTTGTTGGCTCTCAGGACTTGAAGCTGCACCACCAGCTTTCCTGGGTCTCCAGCTTGCAGACAGCAGAGCATACGACTTCTAGTCTCCATAATCACATGAGCCAGTACCTAATAACAAAGCTCTCTCTCTCCATGTACATATGTATAATGTTTATATGTGTGTGTGTATATATATAGTGTGTGTGTATATATATACATATATAGTGTGTGTGTGTATATATAGTGTGTGTGTATATATATACATATATAGTGTGTGTGTGTATATATAGTGTGTGTGTGTGTGTGTGTGTATGGCAGGTTCTCAGTTAACATCACTTCCTTCCATGTCATTTTGCTGTGTTACCAGACAGGGAACAGGGCGGAGCGAGTGTCCCTCAGCTTGCAGTGTGTGAGTTCTTGGCTTCGTGCAGGAAAGATCTCACAACACAAGTCCAGGTGATTTTGAGGATGTGTTTTTTAAGTTGGGGGCAATTAAATAAGAAGGGCCTAGGATAGAAGAAGCAACAGGAGAGAGACGAGGCGGAGCGGCTTTGGCTTTCTAGAAAGTCATAGGAAAGAAGTGAGACAAGGCGGGGCTGCTGTCAGCTCACCGGAGAGTCAGAGAGAAGGGGGCCTGGGGGACAGGTTCAGGGGGTTAGCCTGGATGAGTTGCCACTGCCCATTGCTCCCCTGGTTGCAAGTCTTACAGGATCCCTTAGAGTTTAGGAGATGCATGCCCGTGGGGGAAGAAGAGGGGGAAGGGAAAGGCTCCAGCATGCTTCTGGGAGGGAGAGCTGGCTCTGGGACCTTCTTTTTTTGTTGTTTGTTTAGGGTTTTTAAAGGCTGGGAGTTGAGGGGTGGTCTTAGGGGAGGATCTCAATAGAATATCCATCCCTTCTCCAGGTGCATCCTTTCAGGGTGTGGCCTTCACTGATTGGTCAGCGCCAGGGCAGGACACCACTAGTCATCACAGCTGGTCCTGGTGTTACCTGTTTGGCTTTGCTGCTTTTCTGGGCCTGGAGCTGAAATATAGCCGAGGCCTAGAGGTTATTTCCAGGGAGGAAAGGTCAGGGTATCTAAACTGCATGACAGTGGGGGTTGGGGGTGGGGGGAAGGCCACCCCAGGGGCAATGTTCCTTGCTAGTTTTGTCCATTGCTAGGCACCTGGGGCTTTCCACCCTTCTATACCTGGCTGCAAATTGCTTGGCCAGTTTGCTGAGCTGTCTCCGTTTTCCCATTCCACTCACCAAGAAAATTTCCTAGCTTCTTACTATTCTGCCTCAGTTATACCATTGATAAGATGCCACAGGAACCTAACTCTTGTTCCTATCAGCTCTCAACTAGCCTATGGTAAACTGGGTTCCCTAACACGTCACTTTGCTTACAGTCACAGAACCTACTGCATATGGCTCTAGCCTGAAAGTCTATGCCTGCCTCCCATCCCCCACCCCCCACACACCGCAGTTCCTATGCTGAAAGCCCAGTACGATGGTATGGAGACAGGGTCTTCGGGAGGTGAGCAGGCCTTAGGGATAAAGCCCTCATGAATGGGATTAGTGCCTTTACAAAAGAGACCCCAGAGAGCTCCCTTACCCCTTCCACCGTGTGAGGACACCATGAAAGGACAGCCATCTACGAACCAGGAAGGGATCTCTCGCAAGACACTGAGTCTGCTTGTGCCTTGATCTTGGACTTCCCAGCCTCCACAACTGTGAGCAATAAGTGTTTATTATTTAATCTGTCCAGTCTGGTACTTCTGTTACAGCAGTCCAAACACAGACTAAGAACATTTTCTACTGGTACTGTTTCTCTAGAGAACCCAGATGACTACACTGTATAAATGCTTTACAGACATTCACTCATTGCATCCTTGGGAGGTGGATGGCAATAGCATCCCCATCTTTTCAGATAAGAAACTGAAGGGCAGACATGGAGTAACTCACCTTCGGGAACATGGCCAAGACACAAGCCCCAGCAATCTGGCTCAGGCCCACCCGCTAACCACAGCACCCACTGTACTAAGCGTTTACTGAGCTGAGTGGAGACACTCTGCTCAGGGTTTCTGGCATGTAACAGGCACTTCCCCAAAGTGCTCCAGCCTTCTTGCATTACCCCTTCCTTCAATAAGCAGATAAAATAGCTCAAATCTCCATCCCATGTGCCATGGGAAGTCCAGAGCCTTCCCCACTTTTTCAGAGAAGCCTGGGGGGCTATTATAGCTTCTCATTACTCCTCACTCTGAATTCTTATTGCTGGACCAATTTGCAGTCTCCTCACACTGTCCCACCTTCTGCAACTGTCATCTCAACAAAGTGGCATCCTCCCCGCCCCCCACCACTGGGACCACTCCTTCCTCATCCATGTCCCAAACCGCCACAGACACGGAGCTCTTGTGTGGGACAGACTTTCCTGAAGGCACAGGGTTACAGAGGGGTGACAGCATAGCATAGGACAGAAAACAGCCCAACATGGACTAGACTAAATGGCCATCCTTTAGTTCTTCGTGTCTTTTGGCCTCCTCTCTCCTCGGGCCCAAGCCTCTCACCGCGAAGCTCACAGGAGACCATTCTCCATCTCACCTGGCCCCCCACCCCCCAACCCACCCTTGTTCTAGGGCCTCCACCCCCACAGGCCTCCAACCCTCAGGCTGCTGATGCCCAAGTCGACATTTTGGGTTCTTTGTACCCGCAAAGTTGCTCCCTTGACTCTCACCTGGAGGAGAGACAGTGGAGGGAGGCTATCTTCCATATGAAGGTGTTTTCCTCCTGCCACCCCCACGAAGCTGTGGCAGCAGCTGCTGACAGTTTTGTCCTTCCCATGAATGTGTTTTAAATGACTGGATCTGTTTGACGGTGTGGCGAGGTAAACACCTTAGTCTTCTCAGAGAGTAATTTAACCAGGAGCTTCTCCTTTGTACTGGTTCCACCAGCTGTAGGACCTTGGGCAAGCGACTGCCCTCGTCAGGGCCTCAAATTCCTCATCTGTAAATGGGACAGTAAGAATTCCTGCCCCACAAGGTTGATCCCTCGGCAGGCAGTGAACTCCCTGTGAATCCTGGGAGTGTAGTTGACAGATGAGGAAACTGGACTCTAAGCCCAGCTGTGTATTGACTTGCTGAATGACTGGGACCTCAGTTTACTCAACTGAAAAGTTCCAGGTCTGTCGTTCTCATTAATGGCACCCATGTGTCTTTACATTGTGTCCCCAGGACCCTCTATATTTCTCACCCTATACATTTCTTCACCTAGCTGTTCATTGGAAGCCTTTATAATAAAATGGTAAGCATAAGTAAAGTGTTTTTCTGAGTTCTGCAAGCCATTCTAGCAAATTATAATACCTGAGAAGGGAGTCATAGGAAACCCGATTTATAGGCAGTAGGTCAGAAATGTGGAGGGGTGGCCTCTGGGACATGTAACTGGTTTCTAAAGTAGGGGCAGTCTTACGAAACAGAGCCCTTTACCTTGTGGGATCTGGTGCTAATCCCAGGTAGATTGGGCCAGAAATGAATGAATGTGTTGAAGACCCAGTGGTGTCAGAGTTGGAGAATCGGTTGCTGTCAGACAGAAAACACCCCTCAGCCTCTTTTTAAAGACACTCTCACACACACACAGCCCCTGAAAGAAGATGTCCCAGGAAGCAAGGAGGTAACACGGCTCAGGCTGGGAAGGCAGCAGTGGCCACCCTGAAGGTATGACAAAACTTGGTGGTGAATTCCCAAGGGACATTAGAAAGAGCCCTGGCTGAGCCTGGAATTCTGGGTCCTGGTTTCCAGTTATGCTGCAGGACCACTTTGTGACTTGAGCAAGTCACCACCTTCCTGTGGGCCACATGGGCCAGTCTGTAGCAGCCCCTGTGGTACTGATCTTTTATTACATAGTTTTCATTTTCTTCAATCCGAACATGCATTGAATGTCTAGTAGGTGCTTATCTATACATGTCTGATCTCCTGAGCAGACACGGAGCTCCTGGAGGGTAGGGGCTGTCTCTCATCTCTGTCTCCCAGTGCCTGGCACAGACCCCAGTACTTGATGGATTCTAGAAAGGAAAGAAGGGAGGGAGGAAGGAAGGAAAGAAGGAAGGAAGGCAGGAAGGCAGGAAGGAAGGAAGGAAGGAAGGAAGGAAGGAAGGAAGGAAGGAAGGAAGGAAGGGAATAACTGCCAGGCCAAGTTCTGGAACAGCTGGAACAGCTCTGCTCCTAAAGGGTTTGGGGTCTGTGTTGAGGTACCTGGTGGGGTCTCCTCAGGACTGGAACTCACTCAATGTCTTTCCTTCTACCCGTGCTCCTGGATGCCTGTGCTGGGGTGGGAGGTAAGGGAGGCTGCAGGAACAGGAGGAAAGCCAGCTTGGGGACTTAGGCACCTCCATTTCCTGCTCTGGAGACCCTGCCCAACCTGGCTCCAGCCCAGAGAGCTGATCCCACCAGGACAGTGCCAGGAAACAGACCAAAAGTCTGGAAAACTCCCCTGAGTTGGCCTGGACCCAAGCCCCTACCAGGCCTCAGCTGAGCCCTCCTCACCCAGCCTAGTGGAGCTCAGCTGCTCTACCCTAGCTCCTTGGCACCTACTATATCCCCAAGACCCTGTCAGTAATTCAGTAAACACAGAGTGGTCTGCTTGGCAGGGAAGGCAGCTCAGTTCAATTCCCACCTCTGCCTCTTGGAGGCTGGGTAAGCATGGGCACTGAAACTTGCCTGCCTGAACCCCAATTTCTTCATCGTATTTCCTGCTTAGATGTGTGGAAGTCGAAACAGCGAAGGTGGCATACCACATTCAAGACATTCAAGGATAAGTTAACGTCAAGGTCCCATCCGGCAGGACTGCGTGTTGTGGAATGCTTGTCCTATATCCCCGGACAAGTGATGAACAAATTCACACGGACTAAAGAAATCTGGTGGAGAAAAAGGGATGCGTGGCTGATCTCTCAATGATCAAGAGAGAGGGGCCTCAACCCTTTGCCTCGACAGGCTTTTATTGATATTCTAGGTAGATTACATCAAGGAGGGTCCTCCTTCACTGTACACAGGTTCACTTTAGGTGGTTACCATAACAAAACAAAGAATGTTGCTAATCCCTTTAAGATAAAGGTCATTTGCAATTGTAAAGGGAAAAGGTTGAACTGGTTACACCCAAACTTGAGAGGTTTAGCATAGATTTTGGGAGGTTATTTTGAAGATATGCAGTACACACATGCTTCCTCAATTCAAGGTGAGGGAGTTTTTTAGCAAAAGCAAGTCTCAAAGCAGCCTAGGTGCAATGCAGGCCTGATTCCCCATGGGAGACCTATTCACGGATGTTCTCTGCACACCACGCGAGTCTGTCTGCGTTCAGAACCAGAGCTGAGCCACAAGATCGCATCACGCGTGGATAGGTTCACATAAGTTAAGCTTACAGACAGGCACAGCTGAAGCCACCTGAAGCCCTAACCAACTTCAGTCCCTCTCGGAGGGCGCCAAGATCTTTGATGTCGTATTTATCTTTGATGTCATTTTATTGTTACACAATAAGTGTATACAGCCTATAGCAATATGTCAGATTTGCAGGTTTTCAAATGCTATATATATTATGCTATACTGAATGCAATATTCTGTAATTTGCTTTTTCACTCCATGAAGTGCTTTTGAGATCTATTCATATCGATACACCTAGCTCTAGTCCAATAATTTTTCACTCTACATTTTTATTGCATTCTACAAATGTACCACAATCCATTCATTCTCCCATCAATATACATTTAGGCCATTTTCAATTATGTTTTGTGACTTCGGACAACATGGAAATAAATATTCTTGTACATATCAAAAAACGAATTAAGCAAAGATGAATATTTTCAGGCAGCTCACATGCATTCACCAGTGGTATCCGCTATTCATTTAGGGGACAATATTTTCTGAACCCAAATTGAGGCAAACAGCTTGACAATGGGACAAACCCTTTGAGGATGGGACTTTCTGGAATGCGAGAACAATAAGCATCTAATCGTCACTCTCTGTTCAGTGCTTCCTGTGGGCCAAGCCCCACGCTAAGAGTTTTACCTACTCACAGACACCCTGTAACGGAACTGCTGGTATTCCCCCAGCTGAGGAAACCAATGTGCAGAGAGGTCAGGTATCTTGGCCAAGGTCACACAACAATGGTTGAGCTTGAATTCAAATCAAACCTGGGTCTGTCTGACTCCACTGCCCATATTTTTTAAAGACTTATTTATTTATTTACCTTTAGAGAGAGGGGAAGGGAGGGAGAAAGAGAGGGAGAGAAACATCAATATGTGGTTGCTTCTCGTGCACCCCCTACTGGGACCTGGCCCACAACCCAGGCATGTGCCCTGACTGGGAATCGAACAGGCGACCCTTTGGTTTGCAGGCCAGCACTCAATCCACTGAGCCACATCAGCCAGGGCTCCACTGCTCATATTTTAACCAGACAAGAGGGGCCCTAGTAGCACCCCTCAGAGCTGTGGGAGCATAGCAAGAGGGACTGATCCCAGCTGCAGGCTCAGGGAGGCCTTCTTGAAGAAGATGCCAGTCCCAGCTGTCCAGGAGCATCACGGCAGGCAGCAGTGGGATATACCCAGGAGGAGACACTTTGGGCCAAGGCACCGAGGTCAGCAAGTTTTTCACTGCTCCCCTTCAGCCACCACCCCTTCACCTCCATCCCCACCCCCAGCCCATTCCCGGCCACATGTCTTCCTACCTTCTTTGCATTTTTCTTTTTCCTATGATTTGCCCTTAATCTGTCTGCTGTCCACCCTTTCCCCCCAGTCTTCTCCTTTAACATTTTTCTCTTGGGTCATCTTTCTTATCTTTATCCCTTCAACTGTTCATCCATCTACCCATCTATCCATTTATCTACCTATCCATTCATTTATTCATCCATCCATGTAACATAAACTGAGCACCAACATTGTGCCAGGGCAGTGGAGCCTGGTGACACAGTGCTTATAATTGGTGGTGAGTGCATCCATTATACTCAGCTAAATTTCCACAAGGAACCCCTCAACACACCCAGGAACAAACACACACAAACCAGGCAACCCGACGGCGAGGTGGGAGGAAGACCTGGAGATCGTTGTGGCTCTCGGGCACCCCCTGCTGGTAACATGAGAGATTACACCCTGAGCCGAATAGTCCCAGCGTGTCTCTCCTAAAGAGAGAGAACCTGAACCATTTACATCTCTTTAAATGGAGTCACCTGTTTCTTATGCCTGAAAGCCTTCAGGAATAGGAATTCTACAGGGCGTATTCCATGTGAAGGGCAACTCAGTGGCTGCGTGAGGGTGAGTCATAGTGGGTAGGGCATTGCTGAGTGTGCGTGCGTCATGGCTGTGTACGTACCTCATATGCACTGAGTGAGTGCAGGCTGTGTTCAAGCCGCCATATAGTGGCTGTGTATCTGGGACACGGAATTGGGTCAGCCTGGCTTGTTCGTGCACAACCCATGTGATTCCCCGGTTAGTTCCTGGCTTCATCCTTCTTGAGCTCTTCCCTTGTCCTCAGCTAATGTGGTTCTCCACGGCCCCCACCCTGGTTACCTGGACAACCTCTGTAGACTCTCAGTTAGTCTTCCTGACGGTGTTCGTGCTCCTCTTTAAACTATTTTCCACTCAGAAACCAGAGATATAGTTTGAAAACATACACTGGATCATGTTTTCTCCTTGAGAGCCTTTCAAAGACCCCTGGTTGCTCTGAGGCATCTGCCCTGAAGAGGTCTCTGGCTCCATCTGGTCCCTCACCTCCCGTGGAAGCTCTAGCCTTTGGTTTATCCCTCACTGCGGTTGGGAAGGGGGTTGGGGGGGCTGATTCCTGCAGGCTGGATTTCCCAGAAACCAGTGACACCTGCTTTCCAGCTGGGTTCAACCAACAGGAGACAGTGGTGGGAGATTGGAGGACGGCAGGAAGAGAGAAACTAGGGTATTTCTCACCCTGCACCTCCATGGTTCTCACTTAATAGGTCTGGGCTAGGCGGCCCTCCCTGGCTCACCTCTTTCCTCTGTCCCTCCACCCTGGAGCTAGGTGTAGCTAATCTCTGGGTTCCTCCACGTTTCCTCTTGTCTTCTCAGCACTTCTCTCACCTGGGTAACCAAGTCCCTCGATTTCAAGTAATTAATTTCTTTTTTCTGGTTTGACTGTGACCGACATCAGCAGCCATCTGACACCCAGCTCGTGCAGGGCAGAGCCATGGGAACAGAACAGAGAACAGAACCCGGACCTTGGTGTCCTTCTCCCATTTTCCCCGCTTCCTGCCTCTGAAGTTGAAGTCAAATCCTGAGAGCTGATAAATTTCCTAACTATTTACCTGAGACAGAGCTTCCTGCTGCTCGCTTCTGAAAATTATCTGCAGCATTTGGTGCCAGAAACCTATAGCAGCCCCCAACCTCCATTGTCCCATCCTTCCATAAGAGGAGGGGTTTCCCTGGTGCACAGGGCATTTCCCAGGCAGCCAGGGCAGGCCCTGAGCTGAACTCTGACCAGAAGAGGGGAATCCAGATTCCAGGTTGGATGCTTATAGATAAAGCACATGCTTGTCCTTCGCCCTTCTCCGTCTGGAATGTGGGTGCGGTGCAGGAGCCATTGCTGTGCTGTGCTATGTGAGCTTCCTGGGCCACAGACTGGGTTGTGCAAACAGCAGACATGTGTCCTTTCACAGTTCTAGAGGCTGGAACTCGGAAATCTAGGTGTCAGCAGGGTTGGTTCCCTCCGAGGGCTGGGAGGGAGGCCCTGTTCCAGGCTGCTCTCCTTGGCTTGTCCATGGCCATCTCACCTCTGTGTGTCTCTCTGTCCAAATTTCCCCTTTTGGTAAGGACACTGGAAATAGGGGATGGGTGCCTACCCTAATGACCTCACCTTAATGAATTACATCTGCAATGACCCTATGTCCAAATAAGTTCACATCCTGAGGTACTGGAGGTTGGAACCTCAACACAGTATTTGGGGTTGGGCGGGGGAGCACAACCGAGCCCATAACCCACGGCTTGCAGGTGAGAACACACCTTAGGGTTGGATTTCACAGAGCAAAGCTGCAATGCCACCTTGGACTTTGAAGTTAGATGGGAATACATTTTTTAAAAAGATTTCATTTACTTATTTTTTTTTAGAGAGAATGGGAAAAGGAGGGAGAGAAACAGATTAGTTGACTCTCGTACGCCCCCAGCTGGGGACCTGGCCTGCAACCCAGGCAGGTGCCATGCCCAGGAATCGAGCTGGTGAATTTTCAGTCTGCAAGCTGGCACTCAGTCCACTGAGCCACACCAGCCAGGGTGAGGAGAATAAATTGTTATCTTATTTTTGCTCTATTATTTGGGGTTTCTGCTATATTCATCCAAATGTGTCATCTGTTAAGGTCTAGAAGGGGTACAGATATCAACCCCAAGGGGTAATTGAGGAATATTAAACAAAAGTGCAGACAAGGTTGGAGAAATTAAGGGCTGGTGAAGCACCCCGTAGCTAGTGACAATGCGGAGCTGATACTGGCCCAGGCCTGACGGGGCAGAGAGGGCAGAGAGAGGCGGGAGTTACTGGAGCCAGGGCCTCTGGTGGAGCGAGGCAGCCATTGCAGACCTGAGGCCCTTCAGGGAGGAGGCTGAGGAGTAGCTACTGGGTCCGCTCTCTTCCTGTCCTCCAGGCTCCTGCTGGAACCTTCCATTGGCTGAACAAACCCAGAGGACCAAGGGACCCACCAGCGCTCTCCATCAGGTCAGCGGCAGGGAGGGTGGAGTGGAGTGAGGAGTCGATGGAGAGTGTCCAGCAGAATGAATCCCTGCTGCTCACTCTTCCTGCTGGCGGAGAGCTCGGGAAGCCTTGTCATCTTTGCAGAAGGATCCCTGCTGACCAGGACAATGCCTGGATTCTAGTAGGTGTTCAACAAATATTTGTTGAATGTGTATGTGCCAGGAGAGCACTGGAATAAGGTCAGGGGTGGGGGATGGGGGAGCTTCACACCTCTTTCACCGCCAATGCCCAGAGCAGCAGGTGGAGGGCGGTTCTCCCACCGCACCCCTGCTCAGGCCCAGGAAGACAGGCACTAGTTGTGGGAAGCAGACTGTCCCTGCTCCTCACCCCTCCCCAGCACCATGGACCAACAATCCCCCACTTCAGGTTCTAGCTGAGGCAGTGACTTCCTTGGGATAAGAGCCACCTGCATGCGGTCACAGCCCTGAGGCTCCTCAGTGGCTTCTTGATGCCACTGCAGGGCAGATGGGGTACTGGCTTGACCCTGGGCCTCCGTCCCCATCCCAAGCTGCCTCACCTGAGTGGGATGGGGCTGGGAGTGGGGACCCCAGAGCATTGAGGCCCTGTAGAGTCCTGGACCTAAGATCACTGCATATGATGCACAGTGAACATTGCCACCCTCAAGGCTCTGAGAGGTCCCGCAGGAAAGGATTTTAACTTTGTTTAATATGTATTTTCTAACCCCATTTGACCTTCAAGTCTGTACTGTGTGTCCACTGAGTTCTGCTCTGAGACCCGAGGCCACCGCTGTGAACAAAGCAGACAAAACCCCGGGCCTCATGGGGCTCTGTCCCCGTGGGTCCGTTTGTCACAGAACATCTGTTAATACCCTTCAGAATGCTACTCTTCTGAAACGCCATCCCAAGCTTGTCAACAGAGTCCCAGCCTCCAGATGTGCCATTTATGAATGTCAGGGTCAAGTCTACTTTCAGAGTAGGAAGAGTCAGGAGTCGAAAGAGTCCTTTAGCTTCGTTCATTCAGTTGTTGCCTCTTTAAATGTCACGTGAATATTGTTGAGCACCTCCTGTGTGCCAGGCCCCTTCTAGGTGCTAGGAATTCAAAGGCAAAGGAGGGAACCTTTTATCCCCGTGGAACTTCCCATCAGGTGGGAACAAGAAACAATGGAACTCCTCAAGAGAAAGACTCCCAGCTGCTCCACCCTCCCTCCCCTCCCCAGACCTACCTCCAAATTCCCCACAGTCTCCCAACACCGGGACTTCCATGGCCCACTCAGGACATGGCTCACTGTGCTGGCCCCTCAGCCTCCCTGGCCAGCTCCCTTTTCCTAGGGGTTGCGAAGAGACTCCTCTTCAGGGAACTTGCTCCATTTGCTGCTGGGCCAGAAAACCCCCACAGGGTAAATCGGCAGCGCAGCTGCTAGTGTGTCCACAAGGCCTAAAGGTGAGATGACATGACGGACTGTGAGGGGACAGTCATCCTGGAGGGCAGAGGGCCAGGGTGGCCACATGTCTGTCTGTAGAGCCCACAGAGCGGCCGGGACCTGCTCAAGGCCACCTGGATAAAGGTTGGGACAGCTTGTTGTGCGAACTTGGGGGGCGGCCGTGGGTTACCCTCTGCCAGGCCAGGCGGTGACAAACCAGAGGGCCTTATGCCAGACCTTGCGGTTCTCTGGGTCCTAATTTTCCTCTCTGTCAGACAGAAGCAATGGATGAGATCATTAGGTCATTTTAGGCTCAGTCTCACCATGCTTCAGTGGAATCTGGGAGTTTCTGACCTGGCTCTCACCCTCCTCTCCCCTCCCCTTCTCTCCCCCAGCACAGGGTCTGAGAAATGACTCTGAGCTTTAAAGCTGAGCAAACAAACATGTCCAGGCCCATAGGGAACAGGTGGTAAGGGAGGGCACGGCTATTTTTATCGCAGTTTGAAGAATTTTCACAGCTGCTTCTGTTGTGTCCACACCCTTTCTGTGGACCCAGGCTATTGGGGTGGCAGGCATCACCGAGGAGGTGAAGGGAAGGGGGACACTTCGGGGAGAAAATCTGCCCAGCTGATGCCTGACACTCCGCCATTAGGGACCCATCTGAAACAGCTAAGCATTGCCTTCCTCTCATGCTTCTGGAATGTGGAAGCCCAGAGGAGGGCTCTGCACTGAGTCAGTAACCCTAGCAGGAAGGAGTCGGGCCACTCTCAGAGCACTGAGTTCTGAGGGGTGACAAGGATTACTCAGGAAAGTCTGCACAGCCAGTTTGCCTTATTTAGCAAGCATTTATTGTGCACCTACCGCATGCTGGCCCTGGGCTGTTTCCGACAGCCAACAAGGGTGTGCGAGGTCTTTTCTGTGGGTTAGAGTGAACAGCGTTCACTGGTTTTGTGCCAGGCCCTGTGCTTCACACTGCCCAGAGGTGATCTCAGGTGTTGATCTGTCTTTAAAACACACCCTGATCCCAGCCTGATCCCCTCATTTCCACCTGTGCTGCCCAAGGCCAGGGCCCAGCCCCCCTCACATTTTGCCTCAGCCCTGAAACACCTCCCTCTGGTCCCCCTCTCTCTCATCCACAATCCTTCACTCAGCACCCAGGAAGTATAACTATAAGTATTTATAAGTATATAAGCATATAAGTATTGTGAAAGTATAAATGAGACCCCAGGTCCTTCCCCCACTTAATCATCTCCCCACCCCCCTAGTTTCTCCTTATGCTTAGAATAAAGATCCAACTCCTTGTTACCTGACCTGCGAAGAAATCCTACAGGGTGTGCCCATCACCCACCTCTCTCTTTTTCTTATTCTCTCTTTCAGGTGGTAGAATTAAATAAATCATAATCCTCAGTCCATGACATACTCTCATCATCATTTCAAGTATCATTAGTTCACTCACGGGCCACTTTTATTTAGTTACGCATATATTTATTTTAAATAACGGAGTTGGCACCTTCAAAACTACACCTGACAGAATGACACGGATGAATCTCAAAGGTATTATGCAAAGTAAAAGACACCCAGAAACAAAAGATACATGCTGTAGCTTCCACTTGTAGTAAAGATTCTAGAAAAGGCAAGACTGTAGGGACAGAAAGATAACTGTGCCAGGGCCAGGTGCAGGGGTGAGGCAGCATGCAGCTGGGTGGGAGGGAAGTTTGGGAAATTTGGGACAATGAAAATGTCCTGCATCATGATTGTGGCGGTGGCTTCAGAACTACATATGTTTGTCAAAACATTAATTTTACGTTAAAACTGGCAAGTTTTGTTATGTAAATTAACTTCAATAAGCCCAAGACAAACACAAAAACTACTAAAGCAAAGCTAGAACCGCTAGCAACATCGAGCCTGTCACCCTTGCCCCCACCATAGACTTGAGCCAACTGTCATCCAGGATCCTATATCTATCACACCTTTGCTTGCTTTTTTTTTTTAAAGAGTTTATTTATTTATTTTTAGAGAGAGGCGAAGGAGAGAGAGGGAAAGAAACATCAATGTGTGGTTGCCTCTCTCGCAGCCCCTGCTGGGGACCTGGCCTGAAACACAGGCATGTGCCCTGACTGGGAATCGAACCAGTGACCCTTTGGTTCACAGGCCTGTGTTCAATTCACTGAGCTACACTTTGCTTGCTTTTTTTATAGTTGTATTCACCTACTTGTATTTCTTAAAAAGTATATTTTAAAATTTTAGTTGTTTTTTACTCTAAAAAGGGCAGTAAAACTGCATTTAATTTTCCAGGACCTTTTTTTCTCTTAACTGACATTCCTAGGACTTATCTACTTTGTGGCATCACTGTGATTCATTCTTTCCGACTGCTGATTAACACCCCATCCTCTGAATAAACGACACACACCCATCCTTTCTCCGCGACGAACACTTGAGTTGCGACTGAGGACCGAGCACAGGGTTGCGTGTGCACGCCTCCTGAGCACAGGTGCGAGACTTCCTCAAGGGTCTGTACTAGGGATGGAACTGCTGGGTCACCCCCACCCCACTCTCCACCTTGACTATGCTCCAGCCACTCTGAGCCCCGCTCCTTGAACAAGCCAAGTCCATGACCTTTACACTTGCTGTGCTCTCCACCTGGAGTGCTTTTCCTTTAGGGCTTCCATGGCTGGCTTTGGCTTGTCCTCTACGACTCATTCAAACACAATCTCCTCAGCCCAAGCGTCACTCTCCCTAGCCCCCCATCTAAGTGAGTTACTCCCATTCCCACCCCGGTCACTGACATGTCATTCTCTTTAGAGCACCTACCACCACATTCAGAAATAGCCTTTTTTTTTTTTATTTGTCATTGTTTCCCCTACTAGACTCAAACTCCAAGAGAGCTGGAACCATGTCTAGTTCACAGCTGCACCCCTAGTACAGCCTGGTATAGAGAAAATATGGGAAAAAATTTTATTGAGGTGGGTACTAATATCAATCCCATGTTAGAGATGAGAAATGTGAGGCTCAGAGAGGTTAAGCCATATGCCCAAGGTTGCAGAGCTTGGAGGTGGCAGGATTTGAATCCAGGTATGGCCAGTTCCAAAGCCCAAGTTCTTTCCTGGAAGAGGCTGGCTTGTTCTGATGTGAACTTTCCTTCCCCCTTCCCTGTTATCAGCAGGCCATTCAGTGCCACCTGTGTAGCCACATGAGGGAACTCTAGCTACACAGGTGACACTGTGTAGAATTCCAGGTCCTGCTGTTGGCTGTCATCCACCCCCACCCTCAATCTGTACTATGTGAGGTCATGGCCTTGGACCATGGGAGACCTGCCCTTACACCACCTGTTCCAGAAATGGAGCCCAGTCCAACCCCCACCTACCTACTTCCCTATATTAGAGTCCCAGGTTCTGGGTCTCTCTCTTGTCATCTCAAAAGTCACGATGTTCCGGCTGCTGAGTTCCCTCTTGTTGGTGGCCCTCGGTAAGACCCCCCCCACCCCCCACCCGTGTCTATGCTGCACTGGAGCAGGAGCCCTTGAAGGCTGCCACCTGCCCTGGGTCTCATAAACCCAACACCTATAGCAGGGGGTCTTCAGCTTGTTCCTAGAGCATGTGTGTGGGTGCTTTCAGCTTGGCGCTGGAGCAGGATAATGGAGGGGAAGCCACAGATGGACCAGCTCAGGAGAAACACCCAAAGGGCTATGGTGGGAGTCCTCGATGGGGCCAGTAAACACAGTCTAATGGTGATAAGTCTGGGCTCAGTGGTTAGACTACTTAGGTTGCAATTTCTGCTCCTTTGCTCAACCCTCCAACTCTCTTCTCACACTCCTTCTACCCCACTCCATATTCTGTGATCTAACCTTTTCCTGGTCTCTGTGCCGTATTACATTCCAGCTTAGGGCCACCTCCTCCAAGCAGTCTTCCTTGACTGACAGAAATGGTAACAGATAACGTTAATTGGATGCTTACTGTATGCCAGGAAGAATGTTAAGGATTTTTTCTTCTGTTACTTCATGTAATTCTTACAACAGTCCCATGAGGTTAGTCCTATTATTATCCCCACTGTACAGATCCTCAGGGAAAACTGATCCTCAGGGAAGTAGAATGAGGGGCAGAGCTGCACTTTGAACCCAGGCAGTCTTACTCCGAAGTCACTTCTTTTCATGATAACAGGTATCACTTCTCAAAGGCTCTTAGGCTCTAGGCACTGTTCTAAGTGCACCCAACCCTTTACTGCTGCATGGGGAGAGGCCCCGTGTTCATCTCCACCCCTGGACTCCTAGGCCTCTGCTCTAGTCCACATGCTTGCTGTTCATATGTGGCTACTGAGGTCCAGAGAGGGGAAGGGGCTTGCATAGGGTCACATAGCCAATCTCTGGCACAGCTGGGACTGGGACCCAGGCTTCTTCTTTGTTTTTGGATCCCTCTAACTGATTGACACCACTACTCTCCCTTCCAGCCTCCGGCTGTGGCAGACCTTCTTTCAACCCATCCACCCGTGTGGTTAATGGTGAGGACGCGGTCCCCTACAGCTGGCCCTGGCAGGTAAGAGTATTACCAATAGCACTGTTTCCCACCATAGGCTCAGCACCTCATGCTCTGACTGCAAAGCCCCCAGTCTTACCCCATTGCTTTGCTTCTGGTATCCACTTCAGCTTCCAAAGGCCAGAAAACCCTTGAATGGTCCACTCCACGTGGATGTTTTGGCCATTCAACCTGTAATCTTCACGGGCCTCTTTGCAAGTTAAAAGTAGAATCTGGGGAGGGCAATGTTTAAACCAGGAATTGGTGCACTAAGTGGAAATTCAGGCTTGACATGCAGGGTGGTGCAAAAGTAGGTCTGCAGTGGTTCGTATGGAAAATAATACAATAATTAATAAGTAACGAGACAGGAGTAAACTCTGTGTTTCATGTACTCACAACTGTAAAGCTACTTTTGTCCAGCCCTGTACAGGGAGGGAGATTTCTAGGGACTCATTTCTAGACTCCTTGAATTATATAAAAGGGCTACAAGGCCTAAGAGCAATAAATGGACAAAAGGCTTTATAGGAGTCAGTGGAGAGAAGCACAGAGGGCTAGACCACTGGACTAACACAGTAACGACTAGCCACATATGGTTATTTAAATTCAAATTAATTAAAATCAAATAATGTTGCCCTCGCTGGGTAGCTCATTTGGTTAGAGCGTCATCCTAATATGCCAAGGTTGTGGGTTCAATCCCTGGTCAGGGCACATGCAAGAATCAACCAATGAAGGCATAACTATGTGGAACAATGAATCAATTTGTCTCTCTCTCTCAAAAAAAAAAAAAATCAGTAAATAAAAATTAAAAAATATAAAGAACATTTCCATCACCACAGAAAGTCCTATTGAATGGCACCGGATTGCAGCAGGGGTCAGCAAACTTATTTGTAAAGGACTAGAGAGTGAATATTTCAGCCTTTGTTAGCCACAGAGTTTTTATTGCGATGACCCATCTGTACCATTGTAGCATGAAAGCAGCCATAGGCAATACATAAATGAAGAGTGTGACTATTTCCCAGTAATCCTACGTACAAAAACAGACCATAAGCCCGACTGGGCCCACGGGCTATGTAGTTTGCCAACCGTGGTTTAGAGAGAGCTTTTGAAAATCAGAATGTAGGAAATGAGAAGAGAGGCAAAAGACTTTGGGCGGGTTATGCTCCGAGGGCCCAGGAAGCCTTGAAAGAACTGAGGTTCAGGAGAACTGGGCACCTGATAGAATAGAGGGCCTTGGGCTCTCAAGACAGAAGGTTGAAGGACAGACAGGAAATGTTGAGATCCCCAGGGAGGTCATAGGGCTGGGGCCTGGAGGGCTTTGGAGAGTCAGAATGTGATTCTAGTGGAAAAGTGACAGGGCCACCATGAGCAGTTATACAGGTTGGGCACTGCCCATTTCTAGAGGACCCCACCCTTTTGTACGTAAATAGAGGCCCCCTGGAGGTCTACAGTGCACAATTTATGCAGCCATGAGTAGCAGCGCTCATTGTGGGGTCCAAGCCACTCAGGCATCCCCCTCCTTGGCCCCCAGATCTCCCTGCAGTATGAGAAGAATGGAAGCTTTCACCATACCTGTGGTGGCAGCCTCATCGCCCCCGACTGGGTCATGACTGCAGGCCACTGCATCTCGTGAGTTCTCTCACTTGCCCTGTCCTTGCACGTGATCCAGGCAGGCCACGGCGGGGTGGGTGACTATAGGGGGGAGGGAGGGAGGCCAACCAGGCCTGAACTGACCTTCCTTCCACTGGCAGGAGCTCCCTGACCTACCAGGTGGTGTTGGGAGAGTATGACCGGTCTGAGAAAGAAGGCCCCGAACAGGTGATCCCCATCAACGCTGAGGACCTATTCGTACACCCACTCTGGAACCCCAACTGCGTGGCCTGTGGGTGAGTGAACTCTCAGGCCTGGGGCCTAGGGGGTCCTCTATCCATCCCTCTGTGACCCAAAGCCAATTCTGAGAAGACTCCAGGGGTCAGTGGAGCTGGGTCCAGCAACCTGTGCCCAGGTTCTGCATGCTGAGGGCCAGAGCCAGCAGAGCCTTTAAGGTCTGACAGGGGAGTCCAACCTTTTGGCATCTCTGGGCACACTGGAAGAAGAAGAGTTTTCTTGGGCCACACATTAAGTATACAAACACCAACAAAAACTAATGAGCAAAAAAAAAGCTTTTAAGTCAATTTACTGCTTTGTGTTGGGCCACATTCGTAGCCATCCTGGGCCACATGCGGCCCACAGGCTACGGGTTGGACACCCCAGGGACACTAGAGCCCAAGGAAGAGTGCAGACTCCCCCAAGTCCACTTGGCTAGTTGGCTTCAGAACCCAGGATTCCTCTGGAACCTGCTCTCCCGAATCCAAGAGTTCCTCCATTCAACGGATGTCACCAGTGCAGCCTGGATTCCCAGCACCATGCACAAAAGGAGACGCACGGGACTAAGAGTCAGGCTCTAGCACCAGGTCACCATGTGGCCTGGGAAGGTCACTGCTCTTCTCTGGGCCTCAGTTTTACTCTTGCCAAGAGTGAACTTCTGGGCTTCCTTGGTGGTTATGAGGGTCAAGGAAGCAATCACTAGGTGAGGACACAAGGCAGGGGGCCTCCTAAGCCCCTCAACCATGTGCAAAATTGTGTCTGATTGGCTCAGCATCTTCTGGTGGGAACGTCAAAGAAGAGTCCAGATCCCCTCAAAGTGCAGAACAAGAGTGAGGGACCATGATGATAAGAACTTGACCCATCCTCATGGTCCTCCTGGGATTAGTGGAGAGAGAACTGACTCAGGTGAAGTGACGTGAGAGATAAGCAGGTAGATGAAGACAGGTGGCAGGGGCTCTCAAAGCATGCTCCCCAGGCCAGCAGCATCAGCATCCCCTGGAAACGTGTTAGAAATGTGAACTTTCAAGTCCAAATCTGATCCCCTGCATCAGAATCTCTGGGCTGGAGCCAGCATCCTGTGTTTTAATAAGACTTCTTGGTGAGTCTGATGCAGCTGAAATGTGAGGACCACTGGAGTAAAATCTGAGGACATTTGTGAAGGTCAAGGGTGAGCAGGGAGCTGAAGGTGCCCAGAGAGAAAGTGTGGGGGTGGGGGGTGGGCAGCCTGGAGGTGAAATATCTGGAGCAAAGGCTGGGTGGTGAGGCTTGGTCTGGGCAGAGGACCAAGCTTTGTGACTCTTCCCTCCTCCCCAGCAATGACATCGCCCTCATCAAGCTGTCTCGCCCTGCCCAGCTGGGAGACTCAGTCAAGCTTGCCTGCCTCCCTCCGGCCGAGGACATCCTGCCCAACGAGGCACCCTGCTACATCAGTGGCTGGGGTCGTCTCTATAGTACGTGCTGACCCTCTGCCCAGTCACAGGGACAGTGGGCAGAAAAATAGGGCCTGGGAGCTGGGATCGAGGGCAGCACCAGGACCAGTCCTTGCACTTTTTCCTCCATTCTTCCTCCAGCAGAAGTCTTCTCCCACCACCCTCCCAAACATGAATATGTTCCATTGAACATTTTTAGTGTCTCCCGAGTGCCAGGTGCTGGGGAGGCAGGACTATATAGTCTGGTGGGAAGAGAGTCCTCATCTTCCCCATCTGAAGAGCTGCCTGCCTCAAACCCTCCAACCCACACTAGGGCTCCCAGCCCTGACTCCCAGACCCCAGCCCAAGCCTTGTACTCTTTGACCACCCACTCAGTGCTCTCTACCCCGACAGCTGGCGGGCCACTCCCTGACAAGCTGCAGCAAGCCCTGCTGCCAGTGGTGGACTATGAGCACTGCTCCAAGTGGGACTGGTGGGGTATCTCCCTGAAGAAGACCATGGTGTGCGCTGGTGGGGACATCCGCTCCGGGTGCAATGTGAGTCGGCTCTCACCTGCCCAAGATGGTGCTGAGCTCCAGCCATAAGCTGGGGGGCCAGGCCCTGGGGTACCACTGCCATCTACCTGGAAGGTGCAGGAGAGATCTTGCCCACTTGCCCATTTGGCTTCCAGGCCAGGAAGGACTGGGAGAAAGTCAGGTAGTCAAGTCACACATTCTCAGCCTGGGAATCATGACCGTTGGATTCTAGTCCTAGTTTGGACACTGACTTGACCTGGGCAAATCATTGTCCCTCCCTGGTCCTGAGACTTCCCTGTCAGCACAGCAAGGGATATTGACCTCTAATGTCATCTTCCACTCTGTTGTCCTGAAGTTATAATTAAGCCAAACTATCATTGCATTATGAGTGAGTATGAACAATAACATTGTTTACTGTGATTCTAATAATGGGAACTACCATTTATTAATTGCTTCCTCTCCACTAGGCATTGTGCTAAGATCGCACATCTATCATCTCACTTAACTCTCACAACATCCCATGAGACCGATACTATTCCCCATCATAGATGAGCAAACTGAGGCTCAGACAGGTCAAATATCCCCAAAGTCAGAACACATTCTATTCCTTAAAGCTCAGACATGGCTCAGTCCTCTGCTGCTCTCTGACAATTCCAGGGTGACTCTGGAGGCCCCCTGAACTGCCCTGCTGCTGATGGCTCCTGGCAGGTCCATGGTGTGACCAGCTTCGTTTCTGCCTTTGGCTGCAACACCCGCAAGAAGCCCACTGTGTTCACACGTGTCTCAGCCTTTACCGACTGGATCCAGGAGGTAAGCAGGCAGGCTAGCCAGGAGGGCTCCAGGTGCTGCTCTTCCCAGAGGTGCTGAGGGGAGGAACAGTGGAGGGGGGGAGAGGGTGAAAACAGCAGATCCAGAGGAGGAGCTCAAAGGATCCTGGCAGATCACTAGTGAAGGAGCCCTTGGTGACATTCCAGAGGGTTTGGGGATGTTTTCTGCTACAGTGTGGCCCCAGGAACTTTGATGGCTTCTGGGTGGAACTTTGAACTACTGCTCAACTTCCTTATTTCAACAAGTGTTTATGAAGTACCTTCTCTGGTCCAGGTCTTGTCATGAGGGACAGCGCGATGTACCCAAGGGCTGCCTCACAGGGGGGACAGCTAATCAAATGAACAATAATGATAAGCTGTGTTAGGAGGAGCTCTGGCCCCACTGAGAGAGCCAGCATCACCTGGAGTCGAATGGTCAGGGGAGACTAATAATGTTCGTGATAGTAAAAGTCATCATTCATAAACCACTTAAATATGTATCAGGCACTGCAATAGGAATCTTAGTTAACAGTTTAATTTAAAACCCCCATGAGGTGAATGATTACCCCCATTATCCAGACGAGGAAACTGAGGCTCAGAGAGGTCAAGTCACACTCCCAGGATCACAAAGCTAATGAATGGCATGGCTGGGAGTTGAACCCCGTTCCACCTGGCTTCCAAACCTGTGCTCCTAACTAGACTATTCTGGGTTTTTTCCCCCCTGTTTTTCCAGACCATGGCAAGCCACTAGAACCAAGGCCTGGGTGATGATGCCAATCCACCTGCTTTGCAAACATAATAAAGGTCTCTCAGAAGATCCCAACTCAAGTCTTGCTTCCTTCTTTGACTTACCCCTTCCCCTCCAGCCCTTCCCTAAAATCATAGATTCGATGATATAGAGACAAGACCAGCTCCAAGCCTCTTACATGGAGATGAGAAGAAAACAGAAGAGACCCAGAGAGAAGAAGGGAAGTGTCACAGGGTGACCCACCATCCCAGTTTGCCTGGGACTGAGGGGTTCCCGGGACATAGGACTTGCAGCGTGGAAACTGGGAGGGTCCTGGGAAATTGGTCACCCTGTATATCCAGGCACACTCATTGGCTTTTCAATGCAGGCAGAAAAACGTGGTGGAATCTGCAGAAAAACGGACTTTTCCAGCTCCTTGGGAGGCGCCTAGTGGAGTGGGAAGGGCCATGTGTTTTCTGCGCCCATTGATGGGCTGGGGAAGGAGGACTACAGTTATTCATTTATTCAACAAGCATTCATTCCTTGTTCCAGAGAAGGGCTCAGAGGGGGAAGACAACACACTCCCTGCCCTGAAATAGCTCATTATTTAGATAGAAATAAGCATATCAGCATCATCCATTAAAACATTGGCTGGCACCTTCTTTGTGGGAAGTTCAGGGCTGGGAGTGCGGAGGTGAGTAGGACAACCTGCAGAGAGCCTTTGCTGTGGGGGAGCCCACACACACACACAGATGCACACACATCGTTGAAAATGAGGTCGGAGCCCCGCGAGCTGTTGTTGAGGTCCAAGAATGCTGCCACTCAGCCAAAAACAACATTAAAAACAACTAATTCCTTCACTTATGTTTTTCTTGAAAACTGTGAAAGGAAATACGGTCCCAGTGAGGACACACATATATAATTTTTAATATTAATGCTGTCCTATTGCCCCCTCCCTTTAAAAATCATATTTCTAATTCCGAAAGTTTAAAAGGTAAAACATAGCAAATAATGCAGGACACAATCAGGTAGCTTTCCTCTAGAATAAACAAATTTTACATCTTTGCTTCATATTTTCTAAAATAACAGCTACAGTTAAGGTAGAGACCCCTTTGTACTCTTCCCAGGGGTCACCATCAACACGGGTCATCACCCTATTACTGCTTTTCCTCTAGGGTACATAGTGGGAGAGCTCTTGCCTGCCCCCTGACGTTGGGTTTGACCAGGTGGCTTGCTCTGGCCAAGGGGAAGATTTGAGAGACAGGACAAGTGGCCAAGCTCTCTTTCCCTCTGCTCTGGCAACTGGTGGCTACAGGTCAGCCTGGTCCCAGAGTGAGGTGACATGGTGCAGGGCCTCTGCTGACCCCTGCTGGACATGTTGCACAAATCAGAAATAAACTCTTGTTATAAGCCACTGTGATTTTGGGGTGTTTGTTACAGAAGCATGACCCTAACCGATCCTGACTGGTAAAAAAATGAGTTGGGTGTTTATCCTTCTATTCCATGCTGTTATATTTTTATTGCTTATATAAATATTCATAAAGAATATATTGCGTTATTTGAGTTCTTAAAAATACATTCATGGAAACAGACCCAGAGATACAGAAAACAGACTGAGAGCTGCCAGAGGGGAGGAGGGTTGGGGGGCTGGCTGAAGAAAGTGAAGGGATTGAGAAGCACAAATGGGCAGTGACAAAACAGGGGAACGCAGAGTACAGCATAGACAAGGGAGTCAATAACAGGGTAATAGCTGTGTGTGTGCCAGGTGGGCACTGGAAATAACAGAGGACTCACTTCATAAATCATGTGACTGTCAAACCACTGTGCTGTACACCTGAAACTGATGCACAGTAATATTGAACGTCAGCCGTAATTTTCAATGGAATTAAATAAATAAATAAATGGTACATGCTTGGCTTCATGCCATGTGGACGATTTTGCTTATTTTACCCAACATTTCTGAGGTCTATCCAGGCTGATTTCTACACCTACAGCTCATTGTCACTGGGCTTGAAGAATCTCCCATTACACAACACTAGCTATTTAACTTTCCGCCCCCACTGATGGACATTCACAGCAGGGCCAAGTTTTTGTGATTACAAATAGTGCCTTGATGAATGTCCTTGGTCATATCTCCGGGGGCACATGTGTAAGTTTCTCTAGGGTATATTCTGAGAAACGGAGCTGCTGAGTGGGAGGGAAGGCTCATTTGCAACTTTACCCATTGCCGAATCGCTCTCCAAAGGGATTGCATCGACGATACTTCGCAAAATTCCCGTTTTTTTCCTTTTCCCATCCACTGTCCCCATATGTGACAACTGTCCCACATTTTTCTCCTAAAACCACCCCTGGAATCTCAAGTCTCTCCCACAAAACTCTCCTCCAGCTCCTACAAAAGCCCAAGAACTGGTCTGGCAAGACTGAGGGAGGGCAAGGAAGAAGCTACGTCAAACAGAGCAGAGACCTCTGTGTCATGGGACTGTGGGGGAGGACGGAAGGAATTCTGGAACCAGCGTGTGTTAGTCACTTGTACTGAGTCAGACAGACAGAGTGCCGGGTGATATATGTAACTGTCAGGTTTTCCCGAAACACAGCAAGGTTGCAAATGCTGAGCATCTACTTCTTCCTAACGGGCCAGGGAAGGGCCCTTAGACAATTTTCCAAAGCAGGGTTAGGATAAAGCGCAGTGAAATGTGTGAAATTCCACCCTGTGGCTGGGCAGTGGATCCTCAGGGGCCCTCCGTCCGGCCTCAGGGGGAGGCTGAGAACTGCTACAACACCCTTCTCTTACATGGACAACAGAGAGTTAGGAAATCTTGCCTGACAGGGCCAACCATTTTATCAATCATTCAATTTCCTCTTGTTTAATCTCCAAGTTTCAACTATTCAGACCCTTTGAAAGCCATCCAGTCAAAGCTTCTGGTCAAGACAGTGGGCTGGGTAAATGTGCACTCACGTCCTTCCAAAATTACAGCTAAACTACAGAACCACCATCATTCAGAATTGCCTGAAATCCACCTGAACAGAACTCCTATGACAAAGAATAAAAGAAGAAGCCAGCTGGAGACTGCTACACAGGGAGCCATCCAGTCTCCAACGTGGTCATTGCTGATGTGAAGATGATATTTGTTTCACTCCAGGAAAACGATCAGTGAAAATGCCTGAACTATCTAGCCCCACGAGCAGGACAGAAGACCACACAAAACGATGTCTTGACGGATGTGGAACAAGTTGCCAACAAGACACTGAGCTTTTGCCTTCACCCTTCTAGAAGACACCCCTGAACCCTGCTCTTGCGAAAGTCTATGATTACTACGAGACAGATGAAGCAGCTTTTGCTGACTCCAGTGCCCCTTGCAACACAGACATGGAGCAAGGAAATGCCTGAGGCCCATATCTATCAACAGGGCTCTGCTGGAATCTCCAGAACCAAGACTCATTAAAAAGACTGTTTTATCTCTGCATATAGATGCCAAATATAGAGTGTCTTTGAAAAATCATATAGTCTTGAAACCTATATAATTTTGTTAACTAATGTCACTCCAATAAATACAATAACATTTTTTAAAAATCACTTCGTCAATAATTTAATTTTCGAGTAATTTGAATGTCAACACCAACAATTTTCTGGTTTTGTTTTCTAAAGAGTGAAGAGCAATGCACTTGGAAAAACACAACAGCAACACTTCAATTCCCTTTTAAAAATGAGAAAGGATCAGTGCTGCAATGTTCTCTTTGTACTCATACGATGTCAACAACTTAGTTCTTGTTTTTTAAAACATTAAGTGTCAATAATTCCTTTTTTCATCTTTTTTTTAAATTTTATTTTATTTATTTTTAGAGAGGTGAAAGGGAGGGAGGGGAGGGAAGAGAAACATCAATGTGTGGTTGTCTCTCACCTGGCCCCCACTGGGGGACCTGGCCCGCAACCCAGGCATGTGCCCTGACTGGGAATCGAACCAGTGACCCTTTGATTCGCAGCCCGTGCTCAATCCACTGAGCTACACCAACCAGGGCCCTTTTTTCATCTTAAAAGAGCCAAAATTTCATTCTCTTTTTCTTTTTCAGGACACTAATATTGGCTACATTTTAGAAATTTTCATTTGGGCGAAGATTTTTTTTTTTTTAATCACTCACATTCCCACTTCTCTTATGCAGCCTCTGCTCTCATTTTGATATGCTTCCTTCTGCTTCTTTTTCTTTGCATTTAGCAAACCCATCAACAGTTAGATTAAATGAACATGGACTATTCACCCTACTGGCATTCCATGCCAGGTATGGCCAGAGGAAAAATGACCCAAACTTGCTTTGGCCGGGTGGCTCAGTTGGCCAGAGCGTCATCCCTGTGCATCAAAAGGTCGCAGGTTCGATTTCCAGTCAGGGAACATACCTAGATTTTGGGTTTGGCCCCAGTTGGGGCACATACGGGAGGCAATTGATTGATTGATGTTTCTCTGGCACATGATGTTTCTCTCCTTCTGTTTCTCCCTCTCTCTAAAAATAAATAAATAAAGTCTTTAAAAAGTAAAATAAATTAAAATCGAACATATCCTCCAGTGAGGATTTTTTTAAAAATGGCCCAAACTTGGGCCAGGCCCTTGGTGAGCCCACAGTCTGGCTGAAGAGCTGACCCATGTACCCAAGCAAGGCAGGAAGGCTTGACTCAGTGTTCTAATGTAGGCCCAGAGTGACGTGGGGGCCTGGGAGCTGGGGTCACATCGGGATGGGAAGACTGGAGCTCTTGATGGCCCTCACACCCAGATGACTGAGGCATCGAGGGATTCCTGTCACATATGAATCTGTCAAACCTGCTTTTGTCAATTAATACCAAAGACAGAGTGCTGAGAAACTTCGGTGTTTGAAATCACGTCAGTGAGACTGAAAAATCCCCCTTTCGTCTGGTGGGTCAGAGTCAGATTTGACACAGAGAAGCCGTCTGGATTACCTACCCAGGTGCAGAGCCTCAGGTAAGGGATTTTTGGACATAGCAGTCTATTTATTGTAACTTTGTGGTATCTAAGAAAACAGGACCATGAGTCCACTTCTCAGCCCAAACCAGGTGTTAACCCCTTTCTGAAACAGGGTGCAGCCGGAGGGCAGGGGGCAAATAGGGATTTGTAATGCGGTCCAGAACTCGGTGTCCAGGAAATATTAGAAAGAAAAAATATATATATAGGATGTCCTCACCCCCACAAGTCTGAGCTGGGGGATAGGATGCATGGAGCAGAGCCATTGAGAGTTGTCTTGAATAGCAACAGTTTTGCAGATAACCTCTAGAATAGTCATTTAACACATCTATAACCTTTAGCTGATTTCATAGATATGTTAAATGGCTGTGGCCACGCTTTGAGCCAGGGGCATGGGAGTGACTTCCACCCAGGATGTAACTGGGAGGCACCCACGCCTGGTTACAGAGCCTACAAAAGAGCTTGGAGATGATTGGCCACACCTGCCCACAGGGCCACACCTGCCCAGACTTACCTTGGCAGCCCAGCAAAGCTGGAAAATACGGGAATGCTGGCAGCTGTGGCCAATTGTGGGAGGAGTCAGAAATGGTGGGCAGAGGAAGATTGGTGCTGGGATTTAAACCTAGGTGCGGCCGCCATGCGGGGTCTTTTTGGGACCACGTGGCTTGGGCAGAAAAGAACCACTTGGCTTTAGTGTGCTCCCTTTTTGCCGCGGGGCTTAGGAAGCAGGAGACCTTGCTGGGAAGAAAAGGGGTGAAAGGACTCTTGCTGGTGGGTGGCTGAGAAAGTGCTGTATAACTTTTAAAATAAATAATCCCTTTCCTTTTCACCAATCGCTGGCACTGAGAGACATCTTTCCCTGGTGGCGGGCAAGGTGAACCTAGTATATGGGGGGGACCCCCGGAGCACAAGGCTGGGTCTATTCGGTAATAGTATATCGTTCGTCCCCCACCCCCATCTGTGCTGTAACAGCTTTTGGTGACCCAGATGGGACGATAATTGCCCATGGCAGACCGACCCCCTTGGATGTGGGACAGTGAGACTTTGGAGTCTTCCCAGACGCTGACAATATCTCTGCACTCCTGAGGGCATCAGCCACCTAATCACGCCTGGCAAGGTGAAAGGGAAATGGATCTGGGAACAGAGCAGAGCAGTGAAATGGCTTGGTTGAAAACTTGTCTGTGAACACTGTTTTGGAATAACGGAGTTGTGGACAAAGGTTTGGTCAGTGTGCTGCTTCCAGGGTGCCCCTACTGCTCACTTATGGTTTTGGTGAGCCCAGGTGGCACTAAGGGAACCTGTGCTCAGGTCTGGGGAGGAAGCAAACACCAAGGCTCTGAAAGCCGAGCCTGCCTGTATGTCGGGGATTGGACACCAAGCCACGTGGGTGCGCCGCCATTCTGGGTAAAATGGAGGATGGGTCAAGCATGCGCGTTGCCGTCTTGGAGGATGGGTCACGTGAGAGTTCCGCCATCTTGGAACTGGGCAACGTCGGGGGGCTAAGGGTTCTCTTCAGGTGATGGGCTGTGTGTTTCTGCTGTGTGGGCACTGCACCAGTCAGGTTCTCTGTGCAAATGGTTCTAATAGGGAGGGCTCTGGTTCTGAAGGTCATGAACTGGGGTCCAAGGGTGACCATCTGATTTATAGGTTGTTTGCAAGGTCTAAGCTTCAGAAAGCTGCAGGATGTCCCTGCGAACCTAGGGACTTTTAGTGGAAGGTACCTGTAGTGCTAGGGACTTTTAGCTGCCAGATACTGAGTATAAGTACTGAGTTTAAGTAAAGGACAGGGATTAAAAGAGAATTATGGTTAAATCTGGATGGGAAAAAATATGTATAAAGGTTGTGAAAGTTTTAAACCTGGAGGAAAGGAAACCTCAACTACTCGTTCTCTGGTTTTATGGGAAAGGAGCAAGTCTCTGCCATTGGTTCTGTTTCTGATCAGAAATCCTCTGAATCTGAAGACCTAGTTAAGGTCAGCTGTAACTGGTTGGGGAGAATGCCTTTGCCACTCAGGACCCAGAAAGGGTCATTCAGGGCTGATGAGCATTTCAGCCTGAGGCAAAGGAGCCTGTCTCTGCGGAGGCACCAGTGGACGTTCTGGTACAAGAGAATGCCTCTATTCGTGTACTGTTCTTCTGGAACTCTGTCTGTGTTTTGGATTTTGCTCTGTATCTGCTCCGAAAAGGAAACTGAGGATTCCAGGGCAGGTTAAAACTTCACACTCTGCAGGAAAGTGAACAAGGGAAAGGGTAAGATATGTAAATGAAAAAAATATATAAAAGGATATCAGAAGGAAAAGGATTTTCCTTCATGCGTTGTATTTTTCTCTCTACCTAATCCCTCCAGAACTTGGCATTCTGAAGAAGTGAGTGATGACATAAGGGTTCTTTGCATAAATCCATTAAGACCAGTCATCCACATGGTTTTGTTAATCCAGATTTTAACTGGAATGTCACACCTGAAGGAGGCATGTCTGGGTTCTGGTCATCACCAGAAAACCCACAAGAAAAAGTCTGGTTCTTTGGTTGGCTCTGCGGTTCATAGCGGTCTTTCCAGGGAAGGAACAAAGGTTGCTTTCCTGAAAGATGGCTAAAAAAGAACCTGTAGGCACAAGGGAAGCCTCAAGGATTTGAGTGAAACAACTGGTACCGGCAAAGCCAGATGGCAGATGTGTGGCTCTGCTTCTGTGCCCGGAGGGGCGTACTGAAAAGTCAATCTAAAGGTTCCCTGTGTGAGTTCCAGCAAAGCGGACTTAGAGATTGTAGGTGATCCAGGCTGCTCTTGGTGTGTTTATGCAAATGAACAGGCAAAATTAAAAGCTGGACTCAATGCAGTCCCTTTAATAACAATGCAGGTGATCTTAAGGAGAAGAATCATGGTTCGAGGAAAATCACAATGCTCAGTATTGGACATCAGAATGGCGCAGCAATTTACAGGCACGAAGGAGCTGTGAAATCGCCACTGTTAGATGTCATTGCAGCAAGGGCCTTGCAACTGGATGTCTTCCCAAAAGACAGTCTCACAGGCACAAAGACTAGCTTGGGGATTGTTGAGTAAATTAACATGTGTTCTTCCTTCTGTTTTCATAGGGCGTATGCCTAAGACCTCATTACCTGAGTGATTGGTTGCAATATAGGCCTCACTTAAGGAGCCCATCTTCATCATCACCCCCGAGACTCAGTGGTTTGACTGAACTAAGGGGTTGGGTTGGAGTGGTCTGTGGGCTTCACTTTAGAACTGATTTCCCCTTTTCTGTCCTAATGGCTTGGACAGAAAGGGCCCAGAAATCTGAAAGGAGGGAATCCTAATATATTCCCCTCAGCCCAAGTTAAGTATAGTAGGCCACAAAGGTTTTGGATGGGTGCAGCATGCCTTGTACACCTTCCTCCAGATAAGCCATTCGTTACCTAAGTCCCTGCCTTTGTCACTCAGTGGTTATGATTTAATTGTGCCTTCCAACTCTTGCCAAATCTGTCACCTCCAGAATACGACAAGGATGCCAACTGTCCAGTAATGCCAGCCTTTGGACATCAAGCCTGCAACTTCCTGGTGACAGCCAACTGACCTGGATTCTGTAAGGTCCCTCCCCTTACAGGGAGGACTCCCTCCGTGCTGCCCCCCACCCCTTTCAGGGCACCCCTGACCCAAGGGTAGATAGGACGACATCCATGTCCAGTCGGAAGTAGTTACAAGAAGATGAGACCTTCGTCCTTTGTCCTTTATATGATTATAAAGGGGTTGTGTATCTGAAAGGAGGGGTTTGTAACAGGGTGCAGCCAAATAGGGATTTGTAATGGGGTCCAGAACTCACTGTCTGGGAAATATTAGAAAAGTATATATATAGGATGTCCTCACCCTCACAAGTCTGAGCTGGGGGATGGGATGTATGGAGCAGAGCCATTGAGAGTTGTCTTGAATAGCAAGTTCTGCAGATAACCTCTAGAAGGGTCATTTAACATATCTATAACCTTTAACTGGTTTCACAGATATGTTAAATAGCTGTGGCCACGCTTTGAGCCAGGGGGATGGGAGTGACTTCAACCCATGATGTAACTGGGAGGCACCCCCGCCTGGTTACAGAGCCTGCGTAAGAGCTTGGAGATGGTTGGCTCCACACCACAGGGCCACACCATTGCCCGGACTTACTGTGGCAGCCCAGTAAAGCTGAAAAAATACGGGAATCCTGGCAGGTGTGGCCAGTTGTGGGAGGAGTCAGAAATGGTGCGGCAGAGGAAGATTGGTGCTGGGATTTAAACCCAGGTGCGGCAGCCATGCGGGGTCTTTTTGGGACCACGTGGCTTGGGCAGAAAAGAACCACTTGGCTTTAGTGTGCTCCCTTTTTGCCACGTGGCTTAGGAAGCAGGAGAGACTTTGCCTGGAAGGAAAGGGGTGAAAGGACTCTTGCTGGTGGGCCAGGAGAAGGTACCATGTGGGTTTGGATTAACTGGAGATCTCGGCGGCAACACAGGTGATGGCGCCAGAACCGAGGGGCTGCCTGAGCCACAGACTTCTATTTCTTTTTCTGAGATACAGTACCCCAGACTGGGCAGAGGGGGAAGGAAGGACTGTGCGTTTGTGGGTATTCTAAAGGACTTTGGGATCTCATTGAAGACATTAAGTCATTACTCTTAAGTTTGTATGACCCTTTGAATAAATAATTCCTTCCCTTTTCACCAATCTCTGGCTTTGAGAGACATCTTTCCCTGGTGGCAGGCAAGGTGAACCTAGGTCGGGGTGGGGGACCCCCAGGGCACAAGGGTGGGTCCATTTGGTAATAGCATATCATTCACCCCCAGCTGCCTGCCCTGCCCCCCCCCCCCGCCCTCCCCCCCCCTCTCTGTTTTGTAACATTCCCACATGGCCAGATGTGCTTTGAGCCTGTCAACACTGCTTCATTTCAACTTTACCTAAATTTCATTCTTCCTCCAAATCCTACAATAACTCTGTTTTTCCCTTTATTTAGTGAGACACCCCATGGTTCCCCTGGGTGCTTGCTGAATCAAGTTAATAAACCCAACTTTGTTAAACTGCACCTGTGTCCCTGGTGGTTTTTATCAGATTGACTTTATCATAAAATCCAAGCCTCCTCTGTTCACTCTTTCCCTCATTTATCCATTCAACAAATGCCTGTCCAGGCTATGCTCAGTTTTAGGTGCTGGAGACATGATGACAGGATGACAACTGGAAGTCTTTGATCTAGTCCAACCCTCTCATTTTAGGGATAGGAAAACCAACACTGGGAGGAAATGGAAACTGCACTGCAGGAGTGAGAAAGGGGCCCACAGTAGCTCGGGGAGGTAGTGGTGGGACCACAAGCAAGGAGCCCTGGTTCCCCAACCACCAGCTGGAGTACAGGGCCATCTATGAGTGTACTGACCAGCAGTGGCAGTGTAGACAAAAGGTACATCTTCCCTTCCCCAACGGCAATGGCTCTTGGGGTGATAATCCAGGAAGGGCGTTTGAGGTGTCCCTCTTAATTCCCTTGCCTGTCTCATTTGGACAGGCCAGTAAAAGGAGAGTGGGATGAGCCACCCCAGTGCCTCTTCCTAACAGCCAAGTCCTTCATCTTTCAGGGTTAAGAGCAAACAAGGTGGAAAGGCTGCCTTGGTTAGCATCTTTGCACTGCTTCTTGCGGGCTGTGCTATTTAACCTGTGTGCCCAGGTTAAAACCCAAACTGAACCCAGAGTCAAACCAGCTCAGTACGACTTAAAAAATTTCAGTTAACCATCAGTAATTGGGAAGTCTTGGGAAGAGGCACACAGGACTAAGACTGAGCCTCCCAGATGCACGGGGTTGCCCCCTGGACAAACTGTTAAACCCGCACAGCATATGCCCACTTCTGTCTGGGTAAACTGAGGCAGGGGTACTTAACAGACTGCCTATTTCCTCATGTGAAGTGATTCCACGGGGCGCCATACAAGACCACTGTCTCCAAACAGCAGCCACCCAGCCTTCCCTTTTGGTTTCTTTCCTCTGGGTGGTTCAAGGACTCCAGGGTGTAACTTTTGGGTTGGGTGGGGCGCTGACTCAGCTGCAGGCGGGCTTCTAGAGTGTCTCAATTCCCCGCTTCATCCTCTTTTTCGCTTTGCAGAAGAGCAAACTGCGGCTCAGAAAGACAAAGAACTTCCGCGAAGCAGAAAAGCTGCCTAGGCTATACCCAAAGGTCCACGCGGCAGGCAGGATGGAGGACTGAGGAAGACCAAAGCCCGTCACGGGTTAAAACCATAAAGTTGCGGAGCACCCCACCCCCACCCCGCCCGAAGCCTAGAGAGACCCTGCACCCTCTAACCTAAGCCCCTCTACTTCCAATTTCCGGACAGGGAGAGACTTCCGGTTCCGGCGATGGGCTACAAATCTCCGCACCCGGGCGGTGGGCTTTCTTTCTCGGAGCTGGTTGGGCCTCACTTGTCGTGGTGAGCTGCCCCTGCACCGACCCCCCCGCGCCCTGGAGCGGTAAATGCGCAGGTGAACGCCGCGTCCGCCTCCTTCCCCGGTGCACCGTCTGTTGGGAGCTGGGGACCCACGTGTTGGCCGGTCGGGAGGCCCTGGCCTTGGGGGCCGCTGGCTCCTCCGCGTGGTGTGACGTTGGGCCTCATACCAGTGGAGGAGGAGCGGGTGCCGGTGCGGGTCCCCAGAAGCGTGTTTTCCGGCCGGGCCTAGTCCTCTGCGCCGCGCCCATGTTGGTGGGAGGAGTCGGGCTCGGCTCCCGCCTTAGACGCGGAGGAATTTTACTCGGCTGAGTGGTCCCATCGCTTTCGATCCTTGTGACCTTGGGCACGTCCCCTCTCTCCGATCCTCAGTTTGCTTATGTGTGCGTGGAAGTAACAATAACTGCCCTACTGGGTTATCGGGAAGATTGGATGAGGGAAAGCCGCTACAGTCCGCCTGGTCTGTAAAATTCAAATAGTAGTGGCGGCAGCTGTTAATAGAGACAACTGGGGCAGTAGAGAGTCGTGTCTAGAGTTGAACCTGAGTGGCTAAGAGGAGCACAGACTGAAATGCGCAGCCCCGTGCCAGGTGGGAAATGGGGCTCAGGAAATGAGTTAGTAAGTGGTGCGCGCAAGCACAGTGTCAGCTGGTCTTCTAAAACTGATAAAGTGTATTAGCGAGGTCCATCTTTCAACACCGAACCTGACGGTGGAGACTTTAGAAGCCAAGCTTGTAAAGCCCTCGGTGCCGGAAACTAAAATTACTAAAGCGGTGTTTTCCTAAGTGGGTTAGGGGTTTTTCACTCAGAAAGGTTTTCTTCCTCTTGAGTTATGAAAACAATACCGAAAGATACACAATGAAAAGTGTTTCCCTCTGCTGTTCCCGCCTCTTGGAAGTAAATGCAATTTAATTTCTTTGATAACCTTCCAGGTGTTGTTTGTGGATCGATCAGGTCATATAAACTTACGTATATGTATTTTGAATTTCCTCGAATGGGATGATGCTGTGGGTGTTGATGTGTGCTTGATGTGGTAATGAGTTGTGGACATCTTCACGTGTGTTGGCACTCATGGGCCTACCTCATTCTTTACAAGACTGTACAGTGTCCCACTGAGTGGCTGACAATAGTTCATTTAATCACGGTCACGTCAGTTCCCAAATTTTGCTTTCCCACACACAGTGTTTCAGCCACCTCGCCTTGACTAAATATTTCCTTTTTTCCAAAGCACCCCTGAGTTATGACAATATTTTGCTTTTGTCTTCATCATTTCTAGTTAGTAACACCTTACCTTGGGGGAGTGGGCACACTTTTTATTGGGTAGTATGAGTAGAATTGCTGTACTCCAAGAATATTCAAGCTGTAGGGTCGGGAATCGGTTCAGGACTCCTAGAAAATGGGTCAGGGGAGCTTTAGACAGCAGGTGAGGAGCTGAGAACTAGTTAATGTGGGGGCAGCTGGTCAGTGTTGGTGGTGGTTGGCCTCTTGTCAGTCGTTACCCAGGAAACAGTGGAGGCCCTGAAGTGGGAGTGATTTTAAATGTCAACCCTTCTGTGTTGGTAATGGAGGAATTAGCTCTTGGGGAAGGGTAGTTAATAAAAATAGAGATGATCTCTGAAAACTGACTACCTCGTGGGAGTTATACTCTGATTGGACATAACCATGATGTGGAGACTAATTTAGCCATTACAATCATTTGAGTTTCTCCTTTGCTCCTTTAAAAGAAGTAAATTAATATAGGGTGTGGTTTTCCTGTAAATAACCCCTCTTCTGGACTGGGGCCCTAACCCAAATGAAGCAAAGCCCCTTTTCTCTGGCATTTTACCAGTATTTGATTTGCCCACCCCTTTCTTCCCTCTACAGTTGGTTTGTGAGTCCTGGAGCCATCAGCCATCCAAAGACATTCTGAGAAGTCCAGTTTCTCAGATACTGATTAGAGTAGCTTAGGATCTTGATTTTAACAGAGCCTTTTGGCTTTTCTTTCTTTCCTCTCCTTCCTCTCCCTTTTTCTTATCTTCTTTTGCCCTACCCTGATTTTAGCTCCTAAAGCAACACTCATAACACTTGCTTTGTCCAGAAAGATGTGTGGGGGTAGGTAGAAAAGACCTTGAAGTAGATATGAATGAACAAACCTTTCTCTCTAAGCATCTCTTCGTAATTTGCTTTTGGACATCACAGGTGCTCCATAAAAATGGTTGGAGGAAACAAATGCCTATGATTTTAAAGGTTTTTCCCCCTCTACAAATTATATATATATAGTTTTTTAGCATAACTAAAATATAAGTAACATACTTTGTAATGGAGGGGAGATTCTCCAGCTAACAGGGGCAGTGTTCTTCATTCTTTCTGCTTTGCATCTACATTTTTCATTTTGGTAAATCATTAACACATTTTCTTAATTGTGTCATCTGATCCAGCAAAGGGAAACCAAAATAGAATTTCTAGTAGCTTCATTAAGAAAACCTTTTAAAACAGAAACAGATTCATAGATACAGAAAACAAACTGATGGTCTCCAGAGGGGAGGAGAATGAGGAGGAGGTGTGAAAAAGGTGAAGGGATTAAGAAATGTAAATTAGTAGTTACATGGGAAAGTTCATCGCAGGGGCTCTAGTCAATAATATTCTAATAACTATGGTGCCTGGTGGGTACTTGAATTATTTGGGGGAGATCACATTGTAAATTATATAATTGTCTAACCACTATACTGTACACGTGAAACTAATATAAAATAATACTGCATGTCCACTGTAATTGAAAAATAAAGTTCAAAGTCTGTATGCATCTCTGAAAAGAAAACCTTTTAAGATTGAAAAGCTGATGGAACCTGAGTCTAAACCAGATCCAGGAGATCAAGGTGGTTTTCATAGCCTTTGTGGGGTGGTGGTGGTTTGTTGTTTTTTGTTTTTTTGATGACGATGACTTCTCTTTCTCCCTAGGAGCCTGAGTCATCCTTTTCCAGAGTTTCAGAATGGAGACTGAAGGAGACCCAGAGACCCAAAGAAGTAGAGAAGCCCAGAATGCTCAAATGATGTCACCATCAGATGAGATGATGGCTAAGGAGCCAGAAGATGTCCTAATAGCAGCTCCCCAGGCCGAGCTTCCACAAGAGCCTTCTGGGCATCCACCAAAGAGCCTTGATGAAGGTTGTGTCGAAGATGTTGAGGCCATGCCAAGAGGGAGTCCTCTCAACCCTGCAGTCTTCAGGCAGATGTTCAGAAAGTTCCGCTATGAGGATGCACAGGGGCCCAGGGATGTCCTCAGACATCTCCTGGTGCTTGCTAGGCTGTGGCTGAGACCTGATATTCACACAAAGGAGCAGATTGTGGAAATGCTGGTGCAGGAGCAGTTCCAGGTCGTCCTGCCTGAAGAGCTCAAAGCTCAGGTGCAGAAATGTCAGCCTGGGGCCAGATTCACTGGCTGAGTCTCACTGCTCACTTCTTGTTCAGCCTACAAATGAGACATTTGGTTAAAGGTTCTCTTTGTTGCATATCCCTACTACAGTCATGGGAAATTTGAACCTCAGTTGTCTTTTTTTTTTTTGAGTTTGCCTTTGACTAGTTGTAATAAGAATCAATCAAAACCCATGTCTGGACCTCTTTTTGCTTGAGGCAGTTCTGTTTCCTGGGACTTGGAACTCCAGAAGGAGTTTCTCTGCCCTCTTGTTCGGACAATCAGCCTGCTGCTTGTTTTTGTTCTGCTGAGTGTCTCCTTTTTTGCACTTTGTTGACATCCTTTAATATATTGTTTATATGTATCCAGAGAGGTAATTGCTTTAACTTGCAGAATTCTTGATTCTTGCTGTTGTGGCATATGAGTGGGAGCCTCTGTCAGCCCACCAGTAACTCATTTGGGATGTCCTTGAAATATTAAAGTTTGGTTCTTAATAAAAATGTCCTGTGGTCATTTAACAATGTAGCTTTTAGTAGTCAGCATTTGAGATAGTTCTTATCTCTAGCTCTACTATTCCTGATAATTATCTAAGGCTATAGCATTTACTGAGCTGGGAAATACAAACAGGCCTGGCCATTGTTTTCAAAGTCAGAATTTAAATTGGGCAAAATGGGGTCAAGAGCTAAGTAACTCTTACGCAGGGCTTTTCAATTTGCCCTTTCTTCGTGTCCATCACCTTTGCTCCACAGCTTGGCTTCCTAAAGCCACCTGACAGTTCCGCTCTGGTCTTACTGAAGCAGGTCATCCTGGCTCTGTGTGTGGAGACCTGTACTTTGGTTGACAGCTGAGACAGAGCAGCTGTGGTTGTGGCAGAGTAAACAGCAGCTGCTTCCCCAGCATGACGCAGTCCGAACAGCCTTTTTGCCTCTGTGGCCTGGCTCTTGGGTGGATAGGTCTGTTCTGGTAACAGACTTGGTGCCAATTCACAACTAATCTTTTGGGTTAGGGGTGATTGGTTCCATGCTGCTGTTTTTGTTTTTAAAGGTTTTATTTTTAGAGAGGGAGGGGGAAAGGAAGAGAAACATTGATGTAAGACAATCTGTTGCCTCTCGGATGTGCCTGGACCAGGGACTGAACCTGCTTGCAGTCCAGGCATGTGCCCTGACCAGTAATCGAACCAGTGACATTGAGCTCTGGGACAACACCCAACGGACTGAGTCTTGCTGCTGGTATTTGTTCAGTACTTGTGCCTTTGGGACTATTCTAGATGCTAGAATATAAATATAAAGTATGTAAAAAGCAAAGAAGAGCAAATAGCCATGTTAGGTAAGTGACAGTTGAACTTGAGTAGGAGGTCACTAGACAGAAACATGGGAATGCAAAAGCCTATGTAATGTTTGAACAGAAAGACAAGTAAGCAATGCCTTTCATTAACTAGATTAAGCTTTTCTTAATTCTAGGAGGAGACCTAACATTGGGAAAGGAGTTCGTAATGCTGAGAGGGTCCTTGGTATTTCCTTGGGTCTCCAGGAATCGGGAACTCCTGGTGCTAAGGAATTTCCTGTCCTGCACCAGTTTCTTAGCTGCTTCAGTGACCTAGAATTTTGCATGCAAGTAAATGGGTTTCATGGCAAGACAGCTGAGGTTTCCTGAAATGAGTTAACCTAGCACACATTTTGTTCGACTTTGGCACTTTGGGGCCAGGTAATTTTTTGTAGAAGTTGTCCTATACAGTGGAGGAGTTTTAGCATCCCTAGCCTCTACCCACTAAATGATAGGTAGTCGCAGCCTCCCTAAATGTGACAACCAAAAATGTGTCCAGGCAATGCTAAGTGTCCTCTTCAGGCAAATTTGCTCCTGGTTAAGAAACACTGGTTAAATAGAGTTCATCAGAGACATGCCTCAAATAAGCAATATGGCTAGTAAGTAGTGGAGCTAAAATCTGAGCCTTTGATTTCTGGGCTTGGCCTTTTTTCATCAGGTTTGGAAATGTTAATTAAGAAGTGTCTGTTGAGCCCTGGCTGGTGTAGCTCAGTGGATTGAGTGCGGGCTGTGAACCAAGGGGTCGCTGGTTCAATTCCCCGTCAGGACACATGCCTGGGTTGCGGGCCAGGTTCCCATTAGGAGGCACGTGAGAGGCAACCACACATTGATGTTTCTTCCCTCTCTTCCTCCCTTCCCTGTCTCTAAAAATAAAATAAAAAAGTGACCCTTGAGAACCTCCAGCTTGCAAAATGTTTCTTTTTCATCAAATTAAAAATAATATCTGATTTATTTGATACAGAAAAAGTATGAGAATTAAAAAAAATGGTGTATAAACTCACTTTCTAGGTAAGTGCAATTGACATTTTAAAAGATTTTTTAAAGTTTAATTTTAGACATCAGTGTGTGAGAGGTACATCAACTGGTTGCCTCTTGCACGCCCAGAACTGGGGACCTGGCCCACAACTCAGGCAGGCACGTGCCCTGACTGGGAATCGAACTGGTAGCCTTTTTTGCTTTGCAGGCCAGCGCTCAATCCACTGAGCTACACCAGCCAGGCTGCTATTGATCTATTTTAAGATAAAAGATATATTTGCGTGTGGATAGAAAAGTCCACCAGTATAGAAGGGCATAAAAGGAAAATTTAAAGGCTATCTTCCAATTTACAGTTTCCAATGTAAAATTCCAGAAAATATGAATTATACATATGTAAGATACATACACATGTGTGCACACATCCCTTTATATAAAATATATTATGCATATGTAGTGTGTGTGTGTGTGTGTGTGTATATATGTATTTTTTCCCCCTGCCCAATAAGCCTTAGAGGTCTTTTGCTATCAAATAAAGAGATTCACTTAAAAAAAATTTTAGCAGCTGCAGAATGATTCCTTGTATGGCTAATATCAGTACCTTGGATGCAAAGTAGAATATTTAAGTATGGAGTCAACCTCCAAAGCATAAGTGAAATTTAGAGAGGGAAGTGATAGAGTCAAGACTCAATCCGCACGTTCTAAAACCAGAACTGGTACAGTTCACACTTGTCCAGCACTGTCTCCCAGCAACTGGTGTGGTACCAGTTCTTTCCTATGGAAGTGAACTTACAGATGAGATTGCTCGCCCCAAACAAACCCAGGAAGAGGAGAAGCTGGAGTTCACCTCCATTTCATTTGGCTTTAGCCTCATGCCCTTGCCCCAAGGTAGCACTGTCTGGCTTGAGAACCAATTCCATTGTTTGAAGGGCTCTGGGGATTTGGAGTACAGTAATTCCTTAACTCTCTTGACACTCCCCGAGATGATTCCTCTGCTTTCTCTACTCAGGGGACACTACCCCGTTACCACCATTGTCATTGTCATTTCTTGAGTTGATACAAATCCCAATTCTAAAACACTCTGACAGCTTTAGTCCTGCGAGTGATGGGGAAGGAAGATGGTGTGGAGGAGCCAGAGGAGAGTATTTCTAAAATGTCTCATGTTTAACTTTCCCTTTGTGAATATTTTTACTCCAAATTCCACAAAAGAATCATTTCATCTAGCTCTTGAGAAATGCTCCTGCCAGATGGCTGCGGGTGAAAATCAGCTGGGATCACAAAGGAATACGAGATTGCCAGCAACTGGCTGGTGCCATGGAAAAATGTCATCTGCTGGGCAGCTACTCCCTGAGCAGTGAGTGGGTGACAGGCCAACTCCAAGAGGGGTGGGGGCCGTGGTAGTGGCAGCCGGAGAAGTCAAGTGTAACTGGCCTTCCCGGGAGCATCATGTGTGGTCAGTTTCCACAGGCTACCCAGCACAACACACTAGACAATGACGACTGTTTTGCTGAACTTTTCCCACCCACTGTCATGCATTTATTGGGCATTTTTCCTTGGCCTGGAATGCCCCTCCCCCATTCTTGCCAGCCTACTCCTATTCATTCTCTATTATGCAGTGGGCATGGCCACCTTCCTGAAGCTTCTGTTGTTGTTTTTTTAATTTCTTAGTGGAAGGGAGAGAGAGAAACATGGATCTGTTTCACCCGTTTATGCATTCATTGGTTGATTCTTGTATGTGCCCTGACTAGGGACCTAACCCACAGCCTTGGTGTATCAGGACGATGCTCAAACCAACCGAACTACCTGGTCAGGGCTCTGAAAGCTTTTTTTTTTGATGTCTGCTTTCAATAGGCATCTGAAGCCTTCCTGTGAGCTGTGAAAACATGTCAGCCTCAGCTCTCTCAGTCCCTATTCATTCAGCAAATACGCATTGTGTACCCAGTGTGCCATGCCCTGTTCTAAGGGTCACTGTAGTGCAGCTTCTAGTTTGTGTCCCTAGGCAGGTCATGAGCTCCATGAAGATGGAATCTCTCCATGCTGGGCCTCTAACACAGGTCTTGCATCGGGTTGATCCTTAAGGAACTGTTTGATTTTTGTAGGAGACACACGGTTGCTCCCTGATTTAAGATGTTTCCTTCTAGTGAACACAAATAACTGGAGTTCATGGGAGACCATTAAGTGCTATATTAAGAAGGGGGCAGGGAGGGAGATTATTCATTCCTGTGGAAGGGTTGGGGATAGCAGTAAAAGTTAAACCCAAAAAAGGGGAGGGGGCAGCTTCCCTTAGGTGACTGGCTTCCCTGTCCGTTCTGTACCTGATTTTGCAATGATGTGAGGTTAAAAACCCTGCACTGGCTCTGCTTGAAAGCTCAAGTGCCCCCTTGGTGCCTAGCAACAACCGGACTGCCCAGAACGGTGATTTTGAAGCTGGGTGTGTCTCCTAGGCAGGAAGCCACCTACACCACCAAAGCAGCCGGGGCCTGCCCTTCACTTCCTCTGAGCCCAAACTCCACCTTCAATTGGAGCCAGTACACTTAGTGTTTTGGAGCCCTGCCTTAGAGCACAAATGGGATGTTTCTAGCAAAGATAACTCCAGTATCTACGAGGTGTATGATCTCAGACAAGTCATGTCACCTCTCTGAGCTTCAGTTTCCACACCTGTCTTATTGTTCCTGTTTTATTCCTAGCTAGGGTCACTGTAGCACAGCATTGGAGGCACAGGAACATTCAATAAATGCAATTGCATCTGAATCTACTTGGTTAGGGGAGATTCAGTAAGTGATTCTTCCTCAGCTGTCCCTTGGATCTTGTTTTCTCCTGAGCCTTTCTCTCAAAGAGCTCCATCTCTTGTTTCCTAATTCCTATACATAAGATCCTGTTTTTATTGTCCACCCCTCTCCATCCCTCTCCTTGTTGCTTATCTTATTCACAGGCATTAAACCTCATCACTGAAAAAATTTTACACGTCTTAAAAACAAATCCCAAGTGTTTTGGTTTTTAGGCCAATACTGCTGCTATCATTGACTTGTATTGTTTTTAAGATTGTTTTTATTTATTTTAGAGAGAGGAGAAGGAAGGGGGAAAGAGAGGGAGAGAAACATCGATGTGTGAGAGAAACACATGCTCCAACCGCGGACTAGGCCTGCAACCCAAGTGTGTGCTCTGACCAGGAATTGAACCAGCAACCTTTGGCTTTGTGGGACAATGCTCAACCAGCTGAGCCATGGTGGCCAGGACCTTCAATAAAAAAAATTTTTTTTTCGATATTTTATTTATTCATTTTTAGAGAGGGGAAGGAAGAGAGGGAGAGAAACGTCAATGTGTGGTTGCCTCTCACATGCTCCCTATCGGGGACCTGGCCTGCAACCCAGGCATGTGCCCTAGACTGGGAATCGAACCAGTGACCCTTTGGTTTGCAGGCTGGCACTCAATCCACGGAGCCACACCAGCCAGGGCTAAAAAATTTAAATATAACATGCATCCTGTAAAGTACACAAATTTTAATTGTACAAAGTGGGCATACCCTATAACCATCTTCCAGGTGAAGAACAGACTATAATCAGTACTTCAGAAGTCTCTCTCATCTCTTTCCTAGTCATTAATCACCTGAAAGTAACTGCTGTTATTTCTATTGCCCTAGAGTAGTGTTGCCCGTTTTTGCAACGAACAGTATTATACAGTATAGACTCTTCTGTATCTGGCTTCCTGTGTTCAATATTATGCCAGTGAGATTCATCTATCCCTGCTTTTCCATGCCCCTGTACCTGGACATGCCTGTTCTTTCTGCCAGGAAGTTTTCCATTCTTCCAGCGTGCCCCACCCTGGCCTGGCCAGTCTGTGCAAGTCCTCTAGACTCAGATCAAACCCATTCTTTTGGGAACCCATCCTGATCAGCTCTGGGTTTGAATCCCAGCCCCTCCCCCCACCAGCTGTATGATTTTGGGCAAGTATTACTGAGAACCTCTTCATGCTTTATTTTGGTTGAAGGTAATAGTTTCTATATTCCAGAGTCTTTGAGAATTTCAAGCGAGATAATATGTAGTAAATGCTTAGAACAATACCTGGAACATACCAAGTACTTAACCAATGTTAGGCATAACTATTGTGAATAGTGTTCTTATTCCCCTAGGTCCTTGTACAAACTCTCATCCCAGCACTTATTTTGATTATTGTTTGTCCCACTATGAGACCGCAATTCCTTGATTAGGGATTATGTCTTCATTCATTGTATTTCTTTCACAGGTTTATTGAGTATACACTAACTTCTAGCACTGAGTGTACAGTGGTGAAGGAGGCCCTGGAGTTTTCTTGTTTAAGGGAGGAGACAGATAATAAGAAAAATAACGAGGTGCGATTATTTGGGATAGTGGTAAGCACTATGAAGGAAATAGAGCAGTGTGGTGTGACGGTGGGTTGGGGGTGCCACTTAAGCTGGGTGGGTGAAAAGTGCTGTTGAAATAGACCTTCACGGTGAAAAGGAGCAGGCATATACAGAGCAGGAGAGAGAACAGCAAGTGCAAGGCTCGGAGGAGGCAGAGTGAGCCCAAATATGTCTGAGAAACACAAAGAGGGCAGCATGGCTGGAGCCCAGGGAGTGAGTGTAGGGTCCAGAGGAAGTTGGAGAGATGGACAGGAGCCGGGGGAAGTGACTGAAGGGCTTAAGCAGGGGAATATCGGTCACCTTTGCATCTGAGGTACATAATAGACACTAACTGTTGAACACCGGTCACAACTGCCAATGACCAATTGATGAGCAATTCTTAGATAGTTTTCGAGTTAAAACTTCATCATTGTGCCATGTGCCCCTGGGTTCTTGCCGGATGGGGATGGATTTGCTCAGTGACTTCTGGGCTTTTCTCTCCCCTATCCCATTTTATCCACCCTTCCTTAGTGACCCAGATTATCTCCACCAGAGATGTGTAACAGAGATGAAAGCCTGGCAAGCCTGGACCAGTTGGAGAAAAGGCAAATAGAAAACAGGTTTGGTCAGTTCCTCTCCTTTCTCTGACTTTTAGAAGGGTCAAGGTCCCTGGACAAGTGTACTGATGTAGCACAAGGGGTGGAGGGAGGCTGATTGGCAGGAGGAGCTGCAGAAGGGGTGGGGGTGGGGTCAAAGCCATGGAGCAGGCAGACCGCAGCTGTAGCAGCTCTAGCCTCTTGCCATGTGGCAGGCCAAACCAGGAGCCGATCTGGACCCCTAGCAGCAGAGCAGGGCCATTGACAAGGTCTGGGCCATTATCAATCAGGGGAGGGAAAGACAAACCAGTAAATCAGAAGGGGAGGGTAGGCTTGATTCTTAAATAATGCTTAAGTGATTCTTAAGGGATTTGTGCAACAGCATCAACTTTTTAGTAACAACAGACTTTGTTTTTGTGTTATTGACTTATTTCTAACCTTTACTTTTATGAAATATTACCCATGAGAAAAAGCTCACAACACAAATGGACAGTGCAGTGCACACTGACAAAGCAGACTTTAATGCAATCATCACCCAGACCACGAAGCAGGACATTGGCAACACCGGCCCCCTTGCGGACCCCATCCCTCCCAGGTTACAACCTCATTTAGAGACAGCCAGAAGCTCGATTTTTTAATAATAATAATCACATTGTGGATTTTCTTTATAGTTTTATCCCCTCTGAATCACACGAAAAGTCTTAAATTAGGATTTTCTCATGTAAATCCTAAGACTGAAAACCACGAATGTGGAACCTCCTCTTCTTCCATAAATCTTTTTAGGCCCTGGGGAGAAGGTGGTGGATTTGTGGGCTTCACCATTTGGCCGAGAAGGCAGTTTTGAGGCTTCTCTCATTCATCCCGTGTTTAAATGCTCACTATTTTTAAGGCACCTGAAGAGTACGGTGAGGGGCACAGAGATGCATTCGAAATCACGCCTGTCCCTAGGAGCTTGCAGTTTGGCAGAAACAGCATTCAAATACATGGCAGAACAAGGCGAGGGCCTGAAGAAGTCCCCAGAGAAGTGCTATGGGTGTTCTGAAGAAGCAGAGCTCACTTTTGGCAGCCGGAAGCAGAGCAGGCTTTGTGGAACAGGTGGCAGTACGTTCGTTCATTCATGCATTATTCATCAAATAGTTTTGAGGGCCAGCAGTGTGCCAGGAAATTAAATCACAGGCTACCAAAATGAATAAGATCCCTGCCTGCTCATGGACTAATGGTTGTGTTAGCACAGATATAAATGATTCTAATATGATGTGCTCAAAATACAAAGTGTAATAGGAATGACTGTGGCCAGGGTTTGTCGGGGAGGGCTTCAGAGCTCAGGTCTGGGCTAGTGCATGAAGGAGAGAGGAATAGGAGTTTGTCAGAGAAGGGAACCATTGAATCTTCAGAGGCACTGAGGTGGGTGGGAAAGGACACAGGTCAGTTTTGGCAGAAGGGAGAGTTCATGGCAGGACTTGACAGGCAGGATGGATGAGCAGGAAAGGTGTTCTAAGCAAAGGGAACAACAGCAGGGATGTAGAGGCAAGAAATTATGGTACTTGCATTCATTAGGCTTGTGAGGGAAGGTATAATGTTTAATCATGTGACCTGGGCCATGAGATGCCCAGATGTGTGGTCAAATATTATTTGGGGTGTGTCTGTGAGGGTGTCTGGGGCAAGATTAACATTTGGATTGGTAGACTGAGTACTGCAAACTGCTCCCTCCCTAACACGGTGGACTTACCCATCTGTCGAAGGCCTGAATAGAACAAAAGGCTGACTATCCCTCTAGTTAGGGAAAATTTCTCCTGGCTTTGGACTCTGAAACTTTGGCCTTTCCTGGGTCTTGAGGCTGCTGGTCATTGGACTGCAACTGAGATATCGACTCTTCTGGTTGCCAGGCCCGAGGACTTGGACGGGAACTATACCATCAACTCTCCTGGGTCCCTGACTTGCCGACTCATTCTATAGAACTTGGGACTTATCAGCCTCCATAGCTGTGTGAGTCAATTCATTTATATATTATATATTAATATATAAATTATAATGTTAACATATACTGTTAAATATTAGTGTATTGTTATATAATCTATATCATCTATAGCTATTACATATTATATTGTTATGTTGTATATTCTATTATTACTATTTATTGTTTTGCTAAAGATTTTATTTATTTTGAAAGTGGGGGGAAGGGAGGGAAAAAAGGAGGGAGAGAAACCAATGTGTGGTTGCCTCTCGTGCGCCCCCTACTGGGGACCTGGCCCGCAACCCAGGCATGAGCCCTGACTGGGAATCAAACCAGCGACCCTCCGATTCACAGGCTGGCACTCAGTCCACTGACCCACACCAGCCAGGGCTCTATATTATATTATTATAATATTAATTATAATATATAAATGAATTAACTCACACAACTATGGAGATTGATAAGTCCTCACATATATAATATATAATATGATATATTATTCAATTATTTATTGTTTATATGTTATATATACTTATTTATTATTTATATATTATATAGTATAATTATTACACATACAAATTATTATATATTATTTATTAAATTATTTAATATATATTAATCTAGATATAAAATAGGAGATACAGACAGATAGAGAGAGAGGTAGATAGATGTAGATCTAGATCTTTCCTATTGGTTCCTCTAGAGAACCCTGACTAATGCAGAAGGGAAAAGTAAATAACTTCGGAAAGGTGAGTCGGTGCCAGATCACAGAGGATACAGAATGACTGGCCGAAGGACTTGGGATTTTATCTGGAAGACAAAAGAGAAAACACTAGGGGTTCCTGAGCCTGTGATTGACTTGAGAAGAGCTGAGATCTGGGAAGATGAAGGTCATGCTGTATAAAATGATTTAAAGCAGAGATTCTCAAAGGAACCTCTAGAATTGAGTATTAATTATGTGGGTGCAGGATCTATGATGCAAGAAAGGTTGGCAGCCCCTGGATGTACAGGGGTGCAGGGACCCAAAGCAGATCTAGGCACCCCAGAACCCAGAGCAGATGGGAACTCGAGAGATGATTTCAGTGGTGCTGATGGGATTTCTGAGTAGCTGAAATTTGGAAATGGGGATAGAAAGAGGAGCTAGAGGATGTAGAGATTTGGGAATCATCTACGTAGAGGGGAGTGGCAAGTACCACGCAGGGCAGACATGAGGGGCAGGAGGGGCAGAGTGATTCATCAAGAGCCTTGCAGTTGGGACAGAGACCCACTGAACCTGGCTCAGGCTGTGTAAGGGATTTATTGGCTAATGTGACTGAAAGTTGAAGCAAGACAGAATCCAAGGGCTCAATGCCATTGGGAGTTGGTTTCACTGTCTCCATCTCTTAGCTCTGTTTTCCCGTCGGTCTTGGTCTCCTCAGACAGTCTGTCTCCTTGCAGTGGGGAGATGACTGCCAGCAGTGGCATGATGACACCTTCCCCTCAGAGGATAGATTCATTCAACTGGATAGTTCTGACCAAAGACCCAGAATAGACTCTTACTGGTTCTCATTGGATCACATGCCCATTGCTGAAATGCCGCAGCAAGAGTGTTCTCTAAATTGCTCTGATTGGTTAAGCCTGGGTCACCAGTCTATCCCTGCCACTGGGGGAAGAGTCATCCTCTTCAGAGCCACTTCGAGTGAGAATGGGGGTGGGGTGGGGTGGCTCCAGGAGAAATGAAAGTGCTGTTACCAGAAGAAGGAGGAGGAATGGATACTGACTGGGCTTGTAACCACTGGGGAATGGGAGCTAGAGACCCACAGGCTACTCCTGTTCCTATGAGGCAGCTGTAGCCAGTGGAGCAGTGGGGAGAGGGCACTGGGAGGCTGGTGACTGGATGGGCCAGCAGCAAGGGGAGGGTTAGCTTGGGGTCAAATAGTAATGCTATTACCTTTTGGGGCTGTCAAAAGCTGGGGGAGGACCCTTTTGAATAAACCTGACAACACAATAGACAAAGTGCTAAGTGAGTCCTTGTCCTCAGAATAAAGGCAGGAAAGGCTAAGAGTTGGGTGACACCCCATCAAGATATTGCCGCTGATGGAAAGGGCAGACATTGTCTGGGGACATTCATGGGATTGTGAGAGGGGCTGAAGAAAAGGTCACTGCCAACTGGCCTTGCAGAGCGAGAAGCAATAACCAGTTTCCCTCAGGTTTAAGAAACTAAACTTACACATTTTTACAATAGTAAAAAATTTATAATAGCCAAAACCAACTCAGATTCCAATGGGAGATTGAATAAGTACCATAATATCCATGAATTAGAACACGGCCTTTGTAAATAATGCCTTGACATGAAAAAGTGTTCACAATGTAGTTATTTTTAAAGAAGATTTTATTTATTTACTTTTAGAGAGGAAGTGGGGGAGAAAGAGAGGGAGAGAAACATCAGTGTGTGAGATTACATCCATTGGTTGCCTCTCACACGCCCCCCCGCAACCCAGGCCATGTGCCTGACTGGGAATAGAACCAGCGACATTTCGGTTCACAGGCCGGTGCTCGATCCACTGAGCCACACCAGCCAGGGCTCACAATGTAGTTGTGAGAGAGAAAAGCAGATTACACTGTTTTTGTGCAATAGATATGTGTGTGTGTGTGTGTGTGTGTGGAGAGGGGGGGGGAGGTAGACACCAAAATATTAATACGTTTGCATTATGAGTCAGGACCACAACTGAAGCTTATCTTTGTTTTTTTAAAAAAGATTTTATTTATTAATTTTTAGAGAGAGAGGAAAGGAGGAAGAAAGAGAGGGAGAGAAACATTCAACATGCCCAACAGGGGTACCTGGCTTGCAACCCAGTTATGCGCCCTGACAGGGATCAAATCGGTGACATTTTGGTTTGAGAGACAATGCCCAACCCACTGAGCATTGTCAGAGCAAGCTTATCTTTTGATTTCTCTATAATAAACCTGCTGGGTTGTATGATAGTATAGTGGTAAACTAGAGCCAGCCTCCAGGGTTCAAGTCCCAGCTCTGCCACTGACTGCCTTGGAGACTTTGGGCAAGTCCCTTAACACCTCTGGGCCTCAGTTTATGTATCAGTAAATGCAGGTACTAGCTCTTAACTTATAAAATGGTTGTTGAGTATTAAATTAGCTACTATTACACGCAAAGTTGTTAGCCCCATTCCTATAGTAATCACTCAAAACTGTAGTTATTCTTGTTATGTAGTTAAGAAGTCCAAAAGAAAGATCTATTAAATCAAATATATTGAAAATAGGTGTCTTTCTTGGCCAAGTTGATGTAGTTGTCATCAATAAATGAACTATTATTAAGATAAGCTGTTTTCCTCTAACACTGGGAAACACCCAAGAAAAGGACAGAGAAGGTTCCTATTCCCCTGAAGCTTCCGCACTAGCGAGCCACAAACGCAGATGATAAACAGGTGCTGTGAGGATAGGATGATCAGGAACAGCAGAGAGCCAACCAAAGGGCTGGTGAAAGAGGAGCAGGTAGGGGAACACAGTGAGTGCAAGGTCTTGCAATGGAGAGGAAGTCTCTAAACCAAAGGAAGACACTGTGACTGGAGCGAGGGAGACGGCGATGCAGGTAGAGATGAGAGATCAGCGGCTCATCTTTCACGCCATGGCGGACCCACAGAATACCGGGCCATTCACCTGCAGTGTGGTCTCGGGCAAGTCACTCCCCTTTTTAAGCAGTCTCCTTCTTCTCTGATAATATTGCACTTAACAAGGTTGCAGGATCAAAAGAAATGTCAGTGGAAGCGCTGTGCAAACGATCGTTTGCAGCATCATCAGAAGTACAACCAACCTGAGAAAGATGTGCGGCGCTCAGCCACGAACGACGGAGACGCGTTGGCGGGCGCGTGCGCGACGGGCGCCCGAGCCAGGGGGGAGGTTGAATTCAGGCTCGGGATCCGCCTCTGCTGGATTCCCGGCTCCTCCCACTTCCGCGGGTACCCAACCGAACGTCGCCTGCGTGCTGACGTCAGGCGCGTGCCCCTGTCCGGCTGCGGAGGAGACCCCGCGCAGTGCTGCCAACGCCCCGGCGGAGAAGCTGAGGTGAGTGCGGGGCCCGGGGCTCACCGCGGGAGCGGCATCTCAGCCGCACTGTCCTTACTGCCACCCCCGGCCGGAATTTTCCGGTCCGTGGCGACACCCTGCTTCTGGGTTCCCCGGAAGCCTGGGAGCGCGGGTCTCAGGGTTGGGGGGGCGCCCGGCTCGCGCGGCGCCGTCCCGGCTCGCGCGGGTCCGGGTTCTGTGGAGGAACAGAGGGTAGGCGGTCCCGGCGAGGAAGGCGAGGGGCGCCCGTCCCGCAGAGGGGAGTGCTGCCGGGGCCCGGGGTCCCGGCCTGAGGGCGCGGGCGGGGCCGGGCTGTCACCGGGCAGCGGCGGAAGGAAGGGGTCACACCCATCCCGGCCGCTCGGACTCCCCTCCCCCCTGGCCGGCCCCGCTGGCCTCGAGGGCAGGAGGCAGGCTGGGGCACCGTGGGTCTCAGCCACGGAGCCGCTCGCGGGCGCCCGGGCTGAGCGGCAGTGTCTGTGGTTCGGTCGCCCGGGGTGGGTCAGCCCCCTGCGCCAAGGGCTTCAACTTCCTGCTTCGCCGGGCGCCGCCGCGGACATTTTGCGGCGGGCGGGGGGAGGGGAGCGGAATTGCTAGCGAAGTGGCGGTCCGGGAGGGGGCGGCTTGCGGGCTCCTCCGGGCTTTGCCTGCTACCTGCTTCCCTCGGGAGCCTCGCGTCTGGACGCTGGATCCGGGTGGGGTGGGTCTGGTCGCCGTTTCTCCAGTCTCTTTATTTCTGCTTTAGGTTGAGTTCCTAATACCATTTCCGTTTGCTTCTCCAACTCTTTATCTCCCTGCCTGTGCAGCTGAAGCTTCCCTTTCTGGAAGTTACCTAACCACCTCTCGAAACTGCCGTCCGAGGCTTTCTTAATTCCTCATATTGGGGGGAAATTTTCTTTGTTCGTTTGTTTTTTTTCCTCCCCTTTAAGTCCTAGAGAAATGCAGTGTGGAAGATTACGTCATCGCAATATAAGGGGTGAGAGTTTTAACTCCTGCAAGTCAGGGACTCACCAAATTAAGACAGCATTTTGCAGGCTTGGCTGGATATCCTGCCTGCTTCCCAACTCATCGCACTCAGAGATCTTTTCAAATCCCGGTTGTCTCGAATGCACCTAAAAGCCAGGCAGGTTTAAAGTCTCGGGATGGGTTGGTGCCAGGCAAGAAAGCGTAAGACACCACCTTCTACAGCCACTTAGGGAGGCAGTACCTTTAAAGATCCCTTTGTACGCGAATGAAGTGAATTTATTTGTGGAAGTATCTCTGATCCAGAGTGACTTTCCCAGACTGTTTCATGTCTGCCGTGTCACTTAGTGATGCAGAGTGCAAACCTCAGTTGACCCACGTGTGCTTTTTGTGACAAGGGAAAAGAGAATCAGTTTGTTTTCCCCTAATCTTTGCTTGCTAGACACTTTCAGTTTTGTAATTAAAAGCCGGCTTTGGATTTTTTACTAAGAAAGCTTTGGTAGCATTTTCAGACCTTTGGGATCACAGTATTTGTTCCCCAGTATGTTAGGTACATCCTTCATGGACTACAGGGTACAGTAGCACAGAAAAATGTTAGCCTTGTAAAGCAAACGAGATCCGCCCTGACCCGTGTAGCTCAGTTGGTTGGGCGTCTTTCCGCAAAGCAAAGGATCACCGGTTCTTCCCCTGTTGGGGCACATGCCTGGGTTGTGGGGCGTGCAGGAGAAGCAACCCATTAATGTTTCTCTCCATCTATTTCTCCCTTCCTCTCCAAAACTAAATGAAATTTTAAAGCAAATGAGACCCAATTGTGTAATGCGTTGTAAGATTAGTTCTTGTTGGAACAAGTACTTTCCTATTATTTCTCACTTGTATAGAGAGAATAAATTGCTTGTTAAGAAACACTTTACCCTGGCTGGTGTGGCTCAGTAGATTGCGTGTCAGCCTGGGAATCACAGGGCTGCTGCTTTGATTCCCAGTCAGGGCACAGGCCTGGATGGATTGTGGGCCAGGTCCCCAGTAGGGGACGCACGAGAGTCAACCACACATTGATGTTTCCCTCTCTTTTTTCCCCCTCTCTAAAAATAAATCAATAAAATCTTTAAAAATTTTTTTAAAAAGAAACACTTCAAAGAAGTGGTAGGTTTAAACTGTCTTTCTGTAGAGTGTAGGTGTTGTAGATTAATTGGATAGGTGTGGAGTTTGGATCTTCTGAAATACATTTGCCATAATTTATTTTGTTTTAATATAAAAATGGAACACTTGTCTGCTCACTTATTTCTTGAGTCTTCTATATTTAAGAAGTTTAAATATACATATATCAATTTGTATCATTCCTCTTAAAATATGGCAGAATAGTTTTTGAGTTTATAGTGTTTAGACTGAGGCAGTGAGATAAAAGATTGGCAATTAACTGAGTAATAAAAATGAGCTCTTCCAGTAATTTCTTCAAGATTTAAAAGGTATCATATCCTCTTAAAATGTTTTCACATAATAACAGTCGTACTCAGTGAAACCTAAATTTTTAGAATCTCAGATAGGTATTACAGCCTAGGGTATTCCGGGGGCTTAAATATCAGTGAGATTCTTAAAGCCTGCTGAGACCAAGTCTTGACTGTTTTGTAACATCAACATTTGTTTTCTTTTGTTTGGATAATTTTTCCACTTACAATTTTATAGTCTATTAGAAAAGCATTTCTAGTTATTTTTAAAAAAAGATTTTAATTTATTTTTAGAGAGAGGGGAAAGGAGGGAGAGAGGGAGAGAAACATTGATGTGTGAGAGAAACATCGATTGGTTGGCTGCCTTTTGTACGCCCCCAACTGTGGGCCTGGCCTGTAACCCAGGCAGGTGCCCTGACTGGGAATTGAACTGGCAAGCTTTCCGTCTGCAAGTGGGTGCTCAGTCCACTGAGCCACACCAGCCTGGGCTCTAGTTATTTTTAAAATCGTTGCACTAATAAAACATATTAATCCAAGAGCTTTCACATTTGGAAAACTTTGAAGTACAATTTACTATGCCTGTTTTGGAGTAGTATTTATAGGTATTCTTGGAAGTAAAAGTCATAATGTACTTTTATTTGTACATAAGTTTTAAATGCATTTCTTCATTGTTTTAGGGTCTTTTGAGACCATAAGAAACACGTAATGAGGAACATTTCAGGCTACAGGGCTTCTGCAGCAGGAGGGCTTAATAATTTGTTACCTTATTTCCCATAAATCTATGTATCATGCTATATGAAAGGACTTCATTCTAGGCTTTTACTATTCAATATTTTTTTCCAAATCTGTTAGTTTCCCTCATTAGAATATAGGTTCTATGAAGGCAGAGTCACCCCTGTATCCCTAGAAATGTTTGTCAAATGAATGAATTTGATGTTGTTTGAGGGTTAACTTTCTCTTCCTGCATATTCTATAGGCCTGTGTACTACCGTGTTTCCTGAGGCTGACTATGTGCTTGCTCAGCCATCTCCATATTTGGGATCATTGAAATGATGATTACTAATCTATTTTTGTTTGACCATGTCTGTCTGTTTATCCCAGTATCTTTGCAGCTTTTTTATCTGGGGAGTTTACTATTGCTTATAAAATCTTTTCTGATGATCAGTTCTTATACTCCTAAAAATTATCCAGGAGTTTAATGTTTGTTTTATTCCTCTATTTCTTTGTTAGCAAATAGCAGCTTATTTTTGCCCCTTCTCCTTCACTCAACAGTATCACATTCCTGGTCATGTTATGCTTTGTCCTTTACCAGTTTCTACTTTTAGTTACTTATCTCTACAGTCCAAAATATTTTTGCTAAAGCAGTTTTCATTACTTGCCATTTTAGCTATGTCTGCCACTGCTGCTGTTTTAAGTCCTGGATGTCCTTATACATTGGTCTCCAAGTGCTTAGTTCATGAAGTGAAATCAAGTGTTTTGCCACCAAAATGGTGTACCATTAAACAATTTTTTTAGGAAAATATTTTTTTCTCAAATATTTAGCTATTATGCTGAAGTTCCACACAGTTTCTAATATAGCAGAAAACTACGTATTGTTTAGTCATGGTATTCACAAAGCATCAGTGGTCTGTCATTGAAGAGAACCTTGTTGCTCTCTCTGCTTTAACACTGCACTTTAACACATGCAGTTTTCTCCAGAGTACGCCATTATGATTTCCTATTTTTATTCTGCTGCTGTGTGTTCTTGAGAAAAATAGCGTAGTGATTAAAAGTGTAGGCTCTGAAACTGCATTGTCTGGGTTCAGACAATTGTGGCTTTGCCATTTATTAGCTATGTGCAATCTAAGTAATGTCTTTGTGACTCAGGTTTGCCTTCTGTAAAATAGGGCTAGCAATAGTCCCCACCTTGGAGTGTTACGGAGATCAAATCAGGTACATAGTACATGCTCTGTAGGTGTTGGCTCTTGTTATTATTATAACTTCTCTTAGGTCCCAACTTTTGAGAAGCTGTCTGCATTTTCCCCAAACATCAACATTTTAATAACCATCTCTTTCCCAGGTTAATCTCATGAAACCATTACAATTATTAAATGAAGTGGAAATTGTTGCCTGCTTTAATATTTTTTGTCCATTATTTTAATGAATGTCTTAGAAGCAAAGATGTAAGGTTCCGGGTATGTATTGTATGGTCTGTGGACCAACCAGCATAAGTATCACTTTGGAGCTCATTAGAAATCTCGGGCTCCATCCCAGTCCTAATGAATCTGAATCTGCATATTAACAAGATCCCCATGTGATTTTTAGGCACAGTAAAATTTGGAGTACCTCTTAGGGACTGCTAAAGTGATGCCTTAAGGAATTTCAGAAACAATGTTGAGTATTTTACTTTTAATTTCCCCTCTACTTAATTAGGTATAACCTGGTTCCTTTTAGGCAGTGTACCAGCCTTTATTGCAAAGATCATATCTTAAAGTGAATGGGAAACCTATTTGGTTTTTAAAGGAATTATAGTTTCTTGTCTATTGTGTAGAACCACCTTATGCCTACATGTTATCAGGAACAAATGTGTTTAGTTATTAAAGTGCAGTTGCCCACTTAGTAATAAGTAGATAAATCTTAAACTCTAGTACATCAGTTACACATTTGAACTCAAATGACATTTTATTGGAAACTAATTTTTATGAAGATAATCATTTATATAGCTATCGGTCATGAAAATGGGGGAAATAACAAAATTGGCATTTTGCTGGTCAAATGTAAAAAGTTTTATGCTTTCTTTGAAATGAACCATACCCCTGGATGGGTAGTTCAGTTGGTTAGAGCGTTGTCCTGATACACCAAGGGTTGTGGGTTCAATCCCGAGTCAGGGCACATACAAGAATCAACCAATGAATGTATAAATAAGTGGAACAAGAAATTGATGTTTCTCCCTTTTCCTCACTCTCTTTAAAATTAATAAATAAACCATATTCCCAATCTCAAGGGAAGATATCAGAAGCAAAAATCTAGTCTGTTTTAGCTGCCATATTGAAAAATTATTGATATTTTGTAAGGACTAGATTGATTTTTCCTCTAATAACTTTTCCTTTTGCTTAAACTATTTGGTGTGGTGGAAGTTCACCAGTGCTATCGCTTTGCAGTGTATGCTCTAGAGGAGTGTTTCCTAGCCCTTTTGAAATCAAGGCAGGCATAGAAAATGCCACACTGTAGTGAATGGATGAGGCTGCTTTTGGCTGACTGGAGGTGCTGCAGACCCCAGGAGAGCTGGAGGATCAGTGTCTCAGGCACACCTTTGTCCATTCTCAGTGTCCCAAGTGGCAGCACGAAGCCATCCTTTTCAGCTAAAAAGATTATCGCTGTTTGCTACTCCTTGTTGATACAGAAGAAATTAGGGACAGATCAAATGAGGAGCAAATGAAATGAGGGAGAGGGCTGTGTTAATTAGTGTTAAGGAATGTGAGAAGAGGATGTGTTTTATAGAAGAAAGCATAAGCAAGATTTCAGATAAAATCCATTGACTTTGTTGATTGGCACTTTAAGCATATTTTGTACATTTTTTGGTTTGCTTTTAAGTCTGTTTAGAAGCAGATAGAGTAGGAAATAAAGAATAAAGTTTCTTAAAGCATAAATTAATATCTGTGGTTTCAGGGTTTTTCATTATAATACGCCTTTGTTAGAGCTGCTAGTATTTGTTTCACCAGCTGAGTGGTATTTGAGAGCTCAAATTTGGAATCTTACAAAGTAGATTAAATTATCTATATCACCTATTACTTTCCCAGGAAATAATATTTTTACTGTGGATCTTAAGATTAACAGTAAGATTTTAAAACAAATTATTAGATTTTGAAATGTAAATTTTCAATTGTGTGGTAACTGGGAAAAGTGGGTAGTTACTGTGAATATTAGAGTGTTAAGGTTTAAGTCACCATCTGATATCCTCATTTGTTTTAAAAAGTGTACAAATAGTATAAACAGTACAAAATATAAACTATGGAGTGTTTGAGTTATTTTAAGTCATATTATTTATTAGTTTTGCTCATCATAGGGGCAAAGGGAATATTAGACCATTCAAAGAGTTTATAAAGCATAGAGATGGGGATAGGGGACAATTTTTAATTTGAAGAGTAGTGCCTGTGTTGTTTCTCTAGTGTTTCAGAATACCTGAAAGATGTTTCATGGGGGAGGGTGTCAGATTAATTAGGAAGCCTACTTATTATAGCCCCATCTTGGAATTCATATGTATTATATATGTTTATTAAAGGCTCTGAGGAATTAGATTGTCAGATAATTTAAAAAAAATTTATTTTTCAATTACAGTTGATATTCAGTATTATTTTATATTAGTTTCAGGTGTACAGCATAGTAGTTAGACAATCATAATTTATTGATAAAGTGATCTCCCCAATATTTCAGTACCCACCTGGCACCATACATAGTTATTACAGTATTATTGGCTATATTCCCTATGCTGTATTTTACATCCCTATGACTATTTTGTAGCTACCAATTTGTACTTCTTAATCCCCAGAGAATCTGTTTAATTCAGTGTTTTTAAAACTTGTTTGATGGAGCTTTCCCTCCCCTCCATGGAGGATTCTTTAAAGTTTTGAGAAAATGGACTGGGAAACACTGGTGTCTGGTGATTTATTAATCTCTTTTAGGTTCAAAGGCTGTTGGTGTGGCCAAACAATGTTTGCTATAGGGAGAAAAATGGGAAACATTTCCTTAAGTTCCTGTGGTAGGTGAATAGTAGAAACTTCAGCAAAGGCTGTAGATTATCTATTCTTCCTGTGGTCTGAGCCCCATTCAAAAGTTGTATAGAAAAACTGAACATTCATATATATGATACATATTTGAGGTATTTCAATTAAAACTGGGACAGAGATTAGAAGGGAGATATTAGGGACTAGGGAAACGATTGTCCAGTGGCTGTAAGGGAAGCTCCTGAAATGGAGGCACCCTCTCCAGTTTCCTCTGTTCTTGGATCAGTGATTCTAGTTTGCATATTTTATTGTTTTCCAATATTCTAAAAAGCTTACAGTGATTTCAAAGCCAGTATTTTAATGCTCTGACAGTCATATAATTCTCAACTATTTTATCTGTGGTCCAAAAAAATTTTTTTTTTAAGATTTATTTACTTTTCAGAGAGAGGAGAAGGGAGGGAGAAAGAGAAGGAGAGTAACATCACCTGTGAGAGAAACATGGATGGGTTGCCTCTCACACGTCCCCAACTGGGGACCTGGCCCTCAACCCAGGCATGTGCCCTGACTGGAACCAAACTAGCGACCTTTCGGTTTTCAGGCTGGTGCTTAAACCACCGAACCACACCACCCAGGGTATAGTCTAAACCAGAGTATACTCTTTTTAAAATATGGTAAGATGATTCCTTACCAACATTAAAAAAAATCCTCCAGAAATCTAAGGAGAGAGACCTAAGACAAGCAGCTTTTAAAATAGAGCTAATCAATGGCAAAGATTTTTGTGAAGACTTAGATTCTGGATATAATTCTCTGGCAACTATGTGATGCTTAAATTCATTTATGCTATTTTAATTGATTTACATTTGAATGAATTGTTTCAAAATTGGAGGCTTTTTTTTTTTAAATCCTCACCCAAGGACCTACTTACTGATTTTAGAAAGAGGGGAAGGGAGGGAGAGAGGGAGAGAAACACTGATTCCAGAGAGAAACACTGATCAGATACCTTTTGGACGTGCCTGACCGGGGACTGAACCTGCAACCCAGGCATGTGCCCTGATCAGGAATTGAACCTGGGACCCTTATGTTTACAGAACAATTCTGCATTCCAGAACAGAATAGAGTTGCTCATGATAATACAGAGTATTCCCCAAAATGATACTGAGTGGCTTCAAACACTTGGTTTTAACTACTTTAGCTAATTCAGACTGTGGATTTGACTTGTCTTAGAAACAGGATTTTTCTCTTTTACAAATATCCAGATAGTAATAGGAGAGGGTTTAGGACCCTAAAGGATAGTAATAAGGTTTAGGAGCATAAAGGACCCATTAAAGGGTATTCTGAGTCCAAAGAACATGTTTTTGACTTGCTGCTCTCTAATCCATGCTATATTATTAATTTATGAATTCAACAAACCTCTTGAATGTGTGCTATGTGAAAATCACTGTTCTAGATGTTGGGGATGTATCAGTGAATAAAACAGACCAAAACAAATCTCTGTCCCCATGAAATTTACATACTAGTCTGTGAGTTGGAGATAAGTGGGAAAAAATGAAGGGGAAGAAGATGAGGGAGGGATGGAGTACAGTGGCGTTCTAGAAGGTTGGTAGAACTTCGGTTGCGTTTAAAAAATAGGGTAATCAGCTCTGACTGGTGTGGCTCAGTGGGTTGCTGGTTCGATTCCCTGTCAGTGCACATACCTGGGTTGCAGGCCAGGTCCCTGGCTGGGGACATGCGATAGGCACCTGATCCGATGTTTCTAACATTTATGGTTCTTTCCCTTTCTCCCTCCCTTCCCCTCTCTCTAAAAAGGAATACATAAAATCTTAAAAAATAAAGGTAGTCAAGAGTTGTTCTAGTTCCAAAATGACATTTGAGCTGAGATCGATAGGGAATATACCTGAGCTGTTGTGGCAAGAGAATTTTAGGTAGGAGATACAGCTGTAATCACTTTTTATCAGTGACAAGTACTGTTATGCTTACTTTTTCTTTCAGGATTTGATTTATTAGAGAGAGGGGAAGGAGGGAGAAAAACATCAGTATGTGAGAGATACATCAGTTGGTTGCCTCTCACATGCCCCCAGCTGGGCATCTGGCCTGCAAACCAGGCATATGCCCTGACTGGGAATCAAACTGTTGACCTTTCAGTTCACAGGCTGGCATTCAATCCACTGAGCACCAGCCAGGGCACTTTTTCTTTTTTAAATCCTCACCCGAGGATATGTTTTATTGATTTTTAGAGGGGGCGGGGGTGGAGAGAGACAGACAGACATTGATGTGAGAGAGAAACATCAATTTGTTGCCTCCTATATCTCCCATATGTGCTCAAACTGAGGATCGAGCCTGCAACTCAGGTAGGGTACCCCGTCTTGAGGGGGATTGTGCCCACAACCTCTTGGTGTATGGGGCAACGCTCCAAATAACTGAGCCACCTGGCCAGGGCTATTATGCTTACTTTTATATGAAATCTTTAAAAATAGGCATTAAGCAAATATATTTCATAATACACCTGGAATACCACTATAGGAGCTTAGTTTCCTAAAATATGGTGTATGTGAATAATTTCCATATCAAACAATTGATAGTTGGCAGAAGTTTGTGCTTTGCTGGTGTTGTCCTTGGTTTTTAAGTGTGCTTGAAAAGGCATATTTGTAGCCAACATGTATTGGCTATTTTTTAGTCTTTGCGACTCTATCTCTGTTGTCTTGTTTCTCTCAATCTCTTGTAGTGGATAGAACCATACAATTACTCAAGCTGAAACATCTGCAGTCATGCCAGCTGTACTCTGTGGACGTGGACTTGGTGCAACTGTTATAGCATCTCCTATTATACTCTGTCCAATTATTTATTCAAGTACACAGTTGAATGCTTCTGTATGTTTACACCATTAACAATAGATTTTACATCAAAATTGGTAGACTGCTTTGAGAATTTTGGTAAACTTGTTTTATAAAAAATGATTTGTGGTTTATAGGACAGACTGTGTGAGAATCTGAAGGTAGGGACCTCGGCCTCAATAGGTACAAAAAAGAAATTCTAAAATATCATGGTTAGTTTTGTAGTTGATATCTCATCTGATACAGTTTGTGTTGCCCAAGTATTATAGTGACTGACTTTTTGTTTTTTTGCTGCAAATGTATGCTTGTATGTAGGATTTTCTGATACAGGCTGGCACATGATTTCATCACTGACTAACTTAGGGCAGAATTTGTTTACTGACTCAGGAAAGGCTGTTTCCTTACAACAATACCTTAAGAACATAATAGATTTCTTTAACTTCTCCATTTTTCTGTGGTACAAACTTACTCTCTAATGTCCTAGACTAAAATACTTCCTCATAATTTACCACCTTCTTAAACTCACCCTCCACCTCCAAACTGGTCAACTATTTCTTTTCTCTTTCATGCTACTACCCCTAGTGCAGGTCTGTCAGTTAATTCTTAGATTGTTGAAGTAGTTTCATACCTGAATTTCTTTACTTTATCTGGTTACCTTTGATAGTGTACCTTGGAATACAGTTACAAGATTGATATTCCTAAAAACAAAACAAAACAAACCTGTTGATTATGGGTAAGAAAGAAATGATAGCCTCCTGCTTACCACCCAGATTAAATTAAAACTTTTCGGCCTAGTTTTCAGAGTCTTTATTGACTTGGACTTACCCGTTTTTGTCTTGTTTTTTTGGTTGTTCCACTTTGCAGGTAATATGCCGAAAGGCAATACTTATGCCTTTCTTGTGATACCATCTCTAACTAGAGACTAACTAGAGATGTATTTTCACATTTTTCTAGACCACTGTCATGTTTATTACTCTTTTGAAAATCCATGGCATTTGGAGTGTAATTTTATGGCTATCAGACTACTACAATTGTGTTAGCCTTTTCTGCTTATAACCAGTAAATTATGCGAGGTGATGTATGTCAAGCTTTCTGGCATAGTGTTGACAGAGTAGTCATTCCGTAAATTAATGAAATATTTTCAAGACCTTTGAAGGCAGAGTTCCTGTCTTTCTCAATTTAGTGTTATAATAAGCATTGAGATATCTTATTGACTTTATAGTTAATAGAGTTATTTCTTCGAAGAACAGAAGCCTGTTGTAACATGCTTTAGATCCTAACCTATGTCCTGATACAAGTGAAGTTGAATAAGACCTGTTAGGTGCTTGAACTTGTTCTCTAACACACACATGCACACATGTGTGCCAGGACAGTTGCTGTTAAACTCTTTGCATTTGTTTTTTACACATTAGAACACAAAATCTTAACAGTTAGTGGTAGTATGTTTTTAATAACATTGTGTTACTATATTTGTAGTCTTCACAACTTTTTTACAGTACACAGCATTTCATCCTGTGATACATTGTTACTGAATCATTTTTTTGTTGTTGCATTACTCTTTTAATGTTACGGAATTTCATTGTTTCTTGGTAAAGTATTGGGTTGGCCAAAAAGTTCATTTAGTTTTTTCCATAAAGTAAAAGGCATATTTTGCCCTGGCTGGTGTAGCTAAGTAGATTGAGTGTGGGCTGTGAAACAAAGGGTCGCCAGTTTGATTCCCAGTCAGGGCACATGCCTGGGTTGCAGGCCACGTCCCCAGTGGGGGCCACATGAGAGGCAACCACACATTGATGTTTTCCTACCTCTCTTTCTCCCTCCCTTCCCCTCTCTAAAAATAAATAAATAAAATCTTTTAAAAAAGGGCATTTTTAATTTTCACCAATAACTATTGATTTGGATATTTTTGAGTATGTTGGCTTTCTCCCGCTACAGGCTTCTAGCGGGTGGAGGCCAGGGGTGATGCTACATCATCTGATGCATAAGACAGCCCCACAGCGAAGAATTATTTGGGCAAAATGTCAGTAGTACCAAGAAACTTTGCAAACCACTTTTGACACGTTTGATCACAGGACCTTCTCCATTCACTGCACAAATCTTTTTTATGTGTTTCAGTTGCGTTTTTACCTTTCTTGGAATATAAAGCATAATATGCTGAAAATGTTGCATATTTTCTTTCAGTCTTCATTATTAGAGTGTCTGCACAAAAATCCACCAATTTTGATAAGTTTTAAAAAAGTGCACACTGATATGACAATCTACTTATAATACAATCTAACAAAGTTGTTTTAAATGAAGTTAAAGACAGCTAAGCACTACTAGAGCCATTGTATGGAAAAAAGGAACTGAACTTTTTGGCCAACCCAGTATCTCAATTACTTCTTTAGGGTCCTATCTCCAAGTACAGTCAGACATATTCTGAGGTACTGGGGGTTAGGACTTCAACTCATCAATATTGGGGGGATCACAATACAGTCTGTAATAGGCACTCTAGCTTATTCTTTCTAATAGTTGCATAGTGTTCCTTTGTATTATAACTGAGGTTACCAGTGCCCTGTTGGTGCACATGTAGGTAGTCCGTCTTGCTCCTGCAGGCAATGCTGCGGTAAATGTCTTTGTGCCGACCTCTTTGCATACGTGGAGAAAATCTTAGAAATGGAATTGCCAAAGAATGTACATGTTAAATTTTGGTAGGTATTGGCCTAGACATGGAGGTCTTGTTTATAATTGTTCCTGATATTTTTTTGAAAGTAAAAATTTGTCTTGTGTGTTATGTTCTAATCTTAAAGCCACATTGTTTTCAGAGGTACATGAATGGCTTTTACTTAGCCTTTTGATATGGCGTATTGCCTAGATAATCAGATTCTAAATTGGCTGTTTATCTGGGTGACTTCACAACGATAAAAAGAGCTCAGATTTGAGTAGTAAGTGGTGTACAGTGCTCAGGAATAACTCAATGATTCTTACAACCTATGATAATTCTATTTCTGTTTTATAAATGGAGAAATAGTCTTTTAAAAAAATTTATTTCTTCACTTTTAGAGAGAAGGGAAGGGAGGGACAGAAACATCAGTGTGTGAGAGACACATCTTGTACACTCCCCAACCCAGGCATGTGCCCTGACCAGGAATTGAACCAGTGCTCAATCCACTGAGCCACACCAGCCAGGGTGAGAAACAGTCTTAAAGAGGTTGTGTAGCTTACTCAAAGTCACATAGGAGGCGGGGATATGAGCCCAGGGCTGCTTGACTTGAAGGCTTCTGTGCTTGACTGCTACTCATTTTCTTCCTTGGGCATATCAGAGATTTGATGAATATTTGTTGTATGAGTAAGTAATATTTTTTTGTGTCTTCTTAAAATAAAGGCTGTTTTACAACCCTTCTTACAATATTCCAAATCCTCTGGTTACAAATAAGGAGTTTTTTAAAAACTATTCTTTGAGATCAGAGAGCAGGGATTTCAAAAAGGATTGTTCAAGGTAGCAAATAAATCTGTCAAGTAGAAGCACAGATTTTTCTGAGTTTTCTCTTAACACATTGTGTACCGCATAGAAATCTGTAAGACATATGCCAGGGACCGCACGTTTTTGGGCAAACTGCACATTATTTAAATCATCATAATTACATATCGTCTCCGGAGTCGTCAAAACAGTTATCTGCATCTTTGATCTCACAAGGAATATCTGATAAATTATTGTTAAATACTTCTGGAACTGTATCAGTGTCATTGGTTTCCTTCTTTTTTCTGAGAGGGGGCATTTCTAAAAGCTCCAGGAACTTGAAGACGAAGACTATTCGAATGACCAAAATACAATGTAACTGCAATGCTTTATGGGTTCGTGCAATTATATAGTTTTTTGTAGATTGACCTGCACGGTTTCCACCAATGAGATCACTTCATTTGATGTGGACAGTACAGTGTGTTGACATGTAAGGTCCATAACAGATGGCACGTGAAAAACGAGAAAACTAGTGAGCGGTCCTTAACAGATGGCGTGTGAACCACGCAAAAAACTCATGAGCGGTACGCAATGTGTTAATAATTATGGTATTCAGATGCTCTCATTTAACTGTGGCAGTGCTAATCTTTATCATAGGGCCATTTCTGTTTTTGCGAGTTTTAATTGGGATAAAGAATAAGGTGCAATATTAGGTGTTCACTCTGTGCAGGATGATATATTAATTGCTTTATGTACATTACCTCGTTTCTCTTTATCACAGTTTTTTGTTAGATGTTACTGTGTAGATAACAAAATTAACGTATAGAAGTAAAGTGCCAGGACCCATGCACTGAAGTGGAGCTAAGATTGGAACCTGTATGTGCTTTACAAATCCAATGCTTTTTTCATGTTATTGCTTTAGTCTACAAAGTTTTAAAAAAAAATTAAAATTTTATGTTTTCTTGCCCTTAGTATATGTTCAGTATTAGGTGCCTTGGGAGGGAGCTAAAGAAATACAAGCCTAGTTTTTCTCTCTGCGGGCCTATAATGTATTACATGAGAACAAACACATGTAAATAAAAAGAGCATGATTAAGTAATCACTTTTTTTTTAAGATTTTATTTATTTATTTTTAGAGAGGGGAAGGGAGAGAGAGAGGGAGACATCGATGTATGGTTGCCTCTCATGCGCCCAGGACTGGGGACCTGGCCCGCACCCAGGCATGTGCCCTGACTGTGAATCAAACTGGTGACCCTCTGGTTTGCAGGCTGGCACTCAGTCCACTGAGCCACACCAGCCATGGCTAGTAGTCACTTTTGTTGATTCATTTATTCAGTGAGCACTTACTGTGTCCAGTAAGCACTTGCAGCAGAGTCCCTGCCTTTATAGAGATTTTCTTATTTTTTGTCTGTCTCCTTTCGTGCAGTAACAAATACACAGAATAATTATAGATTATTACTATATTTTAGAAGAAATAAACAGGGTAATATGATAGAAGTAAGGAGGGAGGGGGGGTTGGATATTCTGAGTAGTATGCTTAGGGAGGATTTTTTTTTAAGTTTTTCTTTTTTCTTTTATTTTGTTGTACTCTCTCCCCCATTACTCTTTGGTCCCCTTATATAGGGAGGATTTTCTGAGGATGATTTGAGCTGGAGTCTGAAGGATGAGAAGCAAACAGCTGTAAGAGCAGGGGGAAGAGTCAGGACAGGGTCTAGAGGAATTAAAGAGGTCTGTGTAGCCAGAGCATGGAGGAATAGTGTTTAGTTATTGGTGCAAAATAACTTCTCTAGCCACTTTGGATAGCAAAATGGTAATAATAGCCCGTTAGCTGCCATAGTGATTTGACGTAGGATAGAGAAACATGTCTGGCCTAGTTACTTCCGTGTTGTTGAGGCTGGCATTGTATATATCGCAAAATCAAAGTCTCTTCCCTGGTCACCTGCTTCCTCCTCATCTGGTGACATTTTTTTAATACATGAAGTTATTTACTAATAATGCATGTCAAATGCTTTGCAGGATAGTTAATGAAATTGAACTTTACTCTTTTGTAATGATAGCTCTATATTTGACTGCAGTTTTAGTAAGAGCAATAAGTACTGTAATTATTTTGGAAATAAAAAGTTATATGCTCCTTTCTAAGTGGGTTGGAATTGTTGATGTTTTAAGATATATACTGATTCAAAAGTACCTTTAATCATTCAATCAAGATTAATAGCTAACATTTACTCATCACTTACTGTATGTCAGGCACTGTTTTAAATTCCTTTAAAAAATTTTACTTATTTTTAGAGAGAGGAGCAAGGAGGGAGAAAGAGAGAGAAATAGTGATATGAGAGAGAAACATCAATCTGTGGCCTTTTGTTCCCACCCTGACTGGGGACTGAGCTCACGACCCAGGCATGTGCTCTGACCAGGAATCGAATCAGCAAGCTTTCGCTTTGTAGGACAGCTCCCAACTGAGTCACTCCAGTCAGGGTAAATTCTTGACATGTATTATCTTAGTCAACTTATCCTATGAGGAAGGTACTACTATGTTCAATTTTTAGATAAGGGATACTGAGCCACAGAAAATGTTAAATAACATGCCAAAGGTCACATAGCTAGAGTGGTAGAATGAGTCTGACTCCTGAGCCAATGCTCTTTCACAGGAAACCCACAACCAGTTTCCAACAGGTTGCTGAGCTGTCAAGTCAGGAAGCCTGAGAAATGGAAGATTTGTGGGTACATAGAAAGGAGAAGAACAAACTCTTTCGTACTAATTGTATGTCTCCTTTCCCGAATAAAATTCAGTAGTTTGTCTGCAGGGCCCCCTGAAGAAGCAGGAACTGAACTTCTCTTTCTTACTTCCTCTTCTGCCTTCCTCTTTCTAGTGCGGGTGGCTGTCATGGGTATATACCTGCCACTCCATTTGCAGTGGGTAATGTTTGCTTTTATTAATGTCACTTCTTAGGCGAGGTAATAGAGTTTAGTGTTTTAGCAGGAGTTTGGGCGAATGTAATTTCAACCCCTTAACAGTTAAGGAGTAGTGACATTTATACAGTCCTAAAGTTATTTTGGCCCTTTGAAGGTAACCACGAGGCTGATGTGACCCCCGGTGAAAATGAGTTTGACACTCCTGACCTAGAGAAACTTCTAGATGACCTAAAATGCCAGTAATGTTTATCTTAGTTTAGATCTTATGTTACTGGTATTTCTTCTCTTGCTATTATATAGGAGAGTGGTTCTCAAACTTCATTGTGCATTAGAATTACATAAGATTGGTGAATTCTGATTTATGAGATTTGGGACGAGGCCCAGGAATGTGAATGGTTAATAAACCCAGTCCAAGGTGATTCTGATTTTGGTGTTGGTGGTCTGAGGTGATAATTTTGAAATTGCTGGCTGGAAAAGTCTAACAGGAAAAAAAATTATAAAAGGTAATAAAAGCTGTCAGATTTTTGTTAGTTTGCATGTAGGCAGTGATGATTTGTAAACTAAAAAAGCATTTAATTTGGGATTTAAAGATAGTGGTAGAGTCTGTTCTCCTTCCTAAATTATTAATATCTGTTAGTTAACTTGGTTTTAGGGACTACTCTATAGATACAAAAGTGATACAGGAAATACAGAAAGAAATAATATAGGAGTCTTCAGGTGAAGAAAAAACGTTTGGGATTTCTTGGTTTTTGCGTCATTAGCTAGGTAGCAGTAAATATATTCAGTTCATTTTACCCTGGGTTTTGGTGTGCCTGCTATGTGCAGAGCATGAAGTGTTTGACTAGATAGTTCACCAAAGAGAGAAAAAAGTACAGTATAAGTTTTGACCCACTGTACGAAAATAGAATGTGGCAGGATTGATTTAATTGACATGGTAGGTAGAAGAATTCATGTATGTTATGTGCTACAAGCCAGGTCTTTTTGGGTAGTATTTAATCTTCATAACAGCTGTGTGAGGTTTTGATATAATTAGTTCTGTGTTACAAATGAGAAAATTGAGGCAAAAGTAGATTAGGAAACTTGCATAGGTCCCTGGTGAGGCTATGCAGCGATTAAAACCAGAGTTTTCCTGACTTCAAAGTTAGGAGTTATTATTTTATGTATTCCATTTATGTATTTTGGATCATCTTTCTAGTTTATTAGGCAGGACAACACACAAGATGGGCCCAGTTGGCTTGGGGGCTGTTTTTCCTGCTCTGAAGAGAAAAGAACAGATTTTTAAAAGTTTTCAAAGTAATAATGCTTGTCTAATGATCTAGCCAAACTGTATGCAGAGCACATTTCTCTTATATGAATTCTATTTACCCGTTACCTTCCACTGGAAAATCTTAAAGAACTCTCGCAGCAAATTTGTAACCTAGTTGTAATGAATTTGTGCTTAACAATGCAGAAGTATTTTCCCTGGTTATAAGACATCTTTCAGTTTGTTGGTTATTCAAGTTGCTTGTTCTGTAATTGAGTTGTAATTTCAGTTTAGAACTGTGAGGAGGTGAGTGTAACTTTTACCTACTTTGCTGCCGTCTTGGGTGGATCTTCCAAGAGTGTAGAAATATTTTAAAAAATTACTGTCATAGGATAAATCTGATGAGCCAGTTAGAAATATTATTACCACTGTGCCTAAACTTATATTGTAGATTTCTTCTAATACAAATTGTGTTATATCTGTATGCTTTACTCAATAGTTGGAAGTTTCTTGGTGGCCACAGTGATCTCATTTTTAACATTTTCTTATTTACTGGTGGTATCAGAGAGAGGTACTACATTTAAGATTTCTACTCCATAAAGAATCACTACAGTATTTTAAGAGTGTTCTTTGTGAATGGTCTCCTGAAGACAGTTTACTTTGATGGAATTTCCAGATATATCTATTTAAATTATTTGTTCTTTAATACAGTTATTAATGATGGCTTTCTTTGGAATATTTTAGAAAAGCTCTAACTTTCTCCATCACAGCTTGTAAAAGTTTGTGATTTAGCCATGTGGCAGTCATATTCATTGCGTT
>VMDR010001346.1:0-132394 GCA_007922815.1 Macrotus californicus | reverse complement strand
AGAAAAATAGTGAAATTATGACTCATCTTTACTATTCATTCATATAAAAAAAGATCTATAGCAATCTATGTACTGAACTAAAAAATGTCTATAATATAGTAAGTGAAAATAATTTGGCTGTGACATGTATAGAATGATTTCATTTTTGTTTAAAAACTATGTGTATGTGTTACATTTTATATGAGCATTTTATATACACATAAGAAACACATTACTCTTAATGGTGATTTTCTCTGGGGTTGAGTTTAGAGAGGCAGAGGAAGAAAATTTCACCATTAGAAAATTTCACTTTTTTTACTTCCAAAAAAAGTGATAATTATGGGTGACCTACATTTTTATATGTACTTTTCTGTGATTTTTTTCAAATAAAACAATCTTAAAAAATGGAGAGAAGGGGAGATTATGGATCTAACTAGCTACTTTATTATTATTTTTTTTAGATTTTATTTATTTATTTTTAGACAGAGAGGAAGGGAGGGAGAAAGAGAGGGAGAGAAACATCAATGTGTGGTTGACTCTTGCACACCCCCTACCAGGGACTTGGCCTGCAACCCAGGCATGTGCCCCGACTGGGAATCGAACTGGTGATCCTGTGGTTAGCAGGCTGGCACTCAGTCCACTGAGCCACACCAGCCAGTAGTCCAACCTGCTACTTTAAATTAATTTTTAACTTAATGAGGATGTTCTTATCTGTATAATCATGCATATGTGTATGTTTATGTATTGTACATGCAGAAACATGTAGAGACTACAATTGGACATTCAATGAAGCTACAAGATGCATTATATTGATGTACATTATAAAGTGCAAGACACAAAGGAGCATTTTTTCACACATCACAATGTACAATAATAATAATAATAATTCTTAAGTTCTTTAAGAAGTGACAGGATTCAACAGCCCGGAGGAAAAAAATGGGCTTTTCCCTGTCCTCAATTAGTAAAACCACTTGAGTAAAAGCTTTAGAATTGGTGGTTATTAGGCTACTGGCACCTAGCGCATCTTTTCAATTACAGTTGATGGTATTTAAGACATAAAACCTAAATAAACATGCAAGGAATATCCTAAAAAATATTTTGCTAGTTGGTTACTCAAATGTTTAAGTATTATTGATACAATACTCATTTTGCTTATGACTAAGTACTGAGGTCAGTATTTAGTCATAAATAAACAAGATCAGTAAAGTACTGAGTCTTCAAAAGAAAATGAACCAAAGTATCAACCTAATGAAAGTAGGAAGTCTTTCTCTTATGGGAAGTGAGTTCAGTTAGTAAATAACTGAAGTTAGATTTGAGCAAATGTTCTGTGTTTGTAATAGTTTGAAGCATATGACCAAATATGGGAGCTGCTGTTTAAGTAGAAACCACCTTCTGGTCCAGCTGTGTGCATGGGTGGTGTTTCAGGGAATTCAAGTTTATTTATTCGTTATTATCTGTGGGTGTCCTCATGAATAAAATTCTCAAGTGGGCCTGCAAAGTTAATAAAAGAATGATCCAAAAAAAACCAAAGTGACAGGAATTGTTTTGGAAACAGACAGTTGTTTAGTGCCGCAGTAATTGTGTTCAGGTTTCTTTAATGCAGGTTACAGCTTGTTCGTGTCTCTGAGTTAAAGTTTAAGTTTTATGGAAATTAGCCAACTGCATGACCTTTGAAACAGCAAAGAAGTATTCCAGAGTAGAGAAAGTCTCTCAGGACAACCGCTCCGGGTTTGGACTGTAAATTGGAATTCCCTTTAGACCATGTCAGGGATGAGTGGAAGCCATTAAAAAACTGTGTGATTTCTGTATTTTTGTTAAATTAGACATTGCTGACCTGTTTAAGTTCATTTTATAATGATCTGTTTTACATGTGTTTAGCTTTCTGTGTGCTTTTAAGTTCGTTTCATTCTGAATGATTTTTGAAGAATTGAATTTAATGACTTTTTTTAGATGTAGAAACTTAAGTTCCTTATGTAATGAAGAAAAGTCCTATTCCAAATTTAATAATTAAGATACCTAGTTATATCAAATTTTTTGAAATTTTGCTTTGGTATCATTGGCAATTTTAGGAGTTCTAGGGACTGTTCAGTTTGCAGGTTATCTAGGGTTCTGTGTTCCCCCGTACAGCTGTCACCCCTCTGCAGAATGGCAGCCGTTTGCTCTGTGTTCATCTTTGCTTAGTGAAGGAAAATAAGATACCGAGAAACTGAATTTTGTTTTTTAAGCCTGGTTAGTTTTGTGTATAATGGAGAATATTAAGTTTTTAAAATTTCCATGGGATCTCTTGGGTTTTAAATCTAGAGTTAATAGTGCTCTGGCTGGTGTGGCTCAGTGGATTGAGTGCCAGGCTGCGAACCAAAGGGTCACTAGTTCTATTCACCGTCAGGGCATATGCCTGGGTTGCTGGCCAGGACCCCAGTAGGGGGCATGCGGGAAGCGACCACACACTGATGTTTCTCTCTCCCTTACCCTCTAAACAAACAAACAAACAAACTTAAAAAAATTAGAGTTAATAGTGTACTCAGGGGGCCAACTTACTTTTTGAGACTTGCACTTTCCTGCCTATTTGGACAGTTTCTTCATTAATTTTTTTCCATTCATCTATTTCATGAGACCATGACATTCACAAGTGAATTGAGAAATGGAACTACTCAGAATCTAACTAGGAATGTTTAATCAGAGACACCCAGTTTGAAAGAACAGTTAGCCTCTAAAATATTAGTTCATAGCCATTAGTATATTAATAGTATAATAGTTTCATATGTTCCTGAGTTCCTGAGAGGAATGGTCTTGATAACCTAACAGCCTTTTCCATTTCTCATGATTCATTTTACCTTATTGAAATACCGTCTTAAACAGAAGGGAATGAATAGGCCTGTTCAGACCAGATTCTGAGCTGTGTGCTGCTTCAGTGGGAAGGGAATGATTTGTCAAATCGGTGCTTGTGGTGACTGTTCATGTGCAGGCAGCACACGGGCCAGCTTCTCTGTGGTTAGCAAACACTTCCGTAGGCCAGCGACAAGCGCTGCCCATGCACGTACGTCTCCAAGCAAGTGACAGGTCGTTATTTTTCTAGGGTTTTCACTTAGCTCCAAATTTAAGCTTTATCAGTAATGTTTTCAAAACACAAAGTATTTTGAGGGCTAGATTCTGTCATTTATTTGTTTTGAAGTCTGTAGTCAAACAAATTTATATAATGTATATATTAATAATAGATTTTATTTGTTGAGTACCTGCTTTATGCCAGGCACTGTGCTAAGTGCTTTACATGTATTATTTCTGCAAAAATCATGCAAGGTAGATACTATTATTTTCACTTATACATTAGGGTTAAGCACTTGAACTTTTTATCAAGCTTCTTTTTTTTTAACAGTGTTATTGAAATATAATTCATATGCCATAAAATTAACATGTTTAAAGTATACAATTGAGTGGTATTTACTGTATTTAGAGTTGAGCAATCATCACTGCCGTCTAATATTAGAATATTTTCATCAGCTCATAAAGAAACCCCATTAACAGTCACTCTTTATTTCTCTTTTCCCTGCCCTAGGCGACCACTAAACTATTGGGTTGGCCAAAAAGTTCATGTGGTGTTTTCCGAAAAATAAATGACACATTTTTCATTCTTACCAATAACCTTATTGACTTGGATATTTTGAGTATTTTGGCTGTCTCCTGTGTGGTATTGTTTTCAGCTAAAGTCTCGATTTGAGCACTATCAACATCACCAACATCACCTGGTCCACCTGACCATGGAGCATCATCCAGTGAGAAATCTCCAGCATGAAACTTCGCAAGCCACTTCTGACATGTTCAATCAGTCACAGCATGTTCTCCATACACTGCACAAATCTTTTTTTGCATTTCAGTTGCGTTTTTACCTTTCTTTAAATAAAAAGCATAATTTGCTGAAATATTGCTTTTCTTTTATCTTCAGTATTAAAATGGCTACTCAAAAATTTACCAATTTTGATGTTTTTAAAAAATATATGCTGATATGACAGCTGTCACAATACAGTCTAACAAAATTGTTTTGAATGAAGTTAAAGACAGCTAAGCACTACTAGAGCCATCTTATGGAAAAAAACAAACAAGCTTTTTGGCCACCCCCATACTTTCCACCTATGGATTTGCTTATTCTGGATTTTTTGTGTCAGTGAAATCATACAATAATATGTGGTTCTTTTGTGACTCTTTTTACTTATCCTTTTTCCTTTTAAAGTATCAGTCACATGTATTAATCAGGGTAATGATTCAGGAGAATGAAGCAATAATAATGTGGAAATAATTCTTTTATTATTGTTAAGTAATACAGTATTTTGAATATGTAGATTTCCCAGATGACTGATAACTTCACATAAACGTATTTTAAGAGCAAAGCTATTTAAATTTGAGTCATGGTTGATAGAAATCAACCTAAATTGCCTGACATATTTTTCTGATTTCTTAAACACAGCATAATTTAGTCCTTTATTAATAACCTGGGGTTCATTGTTTTGAGAGTTTGTTGCCCTGTTCTGTAGTTTTATTTTTTATTTTATTTTTTTAAAGATTTTATTTATTTATTTTTAGACAGAGGGGAAAGGAAGGAGGGGGAGAGGGAGAGAAACATCCATGTTCTGTAGTTTTATAAAGTGTCCTTGGGCATTTGACATATGTAAGACTGTTCACCTCTATACTGATGGCCTCTGATTGCTGTACTTGAAAAGTTTCTGATACTTCTGTCTGAGATCATTTCACTTACTTTGGACTTGAATTTGATGAAAAATTTTTTCTTGCTTTTTTCCACATTCAACAATGTAGGCTTATTGTAGAAAAAGTTGAAAACCATAGATAAGCAAAAATAAGATGAAAAATTACCACATATACCTTACAGATAATCATTAATAGTTTGGTATATATCTCTAAAGCCATACATACATGTGTACATGTATGCAGGAATGTATGTGTATGAGGGGGGACCCCTAAAAAACTAATTATCTTCTAGAGGGTGGGCCCCTTGTAATACAGGCTTCCCCAGCTAGGAGAGTGATCTAGGAACCCATCTGTATCAGTGTACCAGCTGGCGTTGTTGTGAGAGGCTGCATTTGGCTTCAGTAAATTTTTTTTTGAAGACTCAACACATTTGCCCATTTCATGATGGGCGATTGACAAGCACCCCTGCCCACACCACACTGGTTGACCAAAAACGGCATGACCCCGTAGCCCAGCCCCCTATTCACTCACTCTCGCCCTGAGTGACTTTTTCTTTCCCCGGATGAAAAAAGTCCTCAAAGGGAAATGTTTTGCTGATGTAAAAGAGGTGAAACAAAAAACGGCAAAAGCACTAAAAGGCATGACATGTTCACAAACTGTTTTGAGCAGTGGAAAAAACATCTTGATAGGTGTATTGCATCAGTTGGAGAGTGCTTTGAAGGTGACTGAAGTTTAAACATGTAAGGATAAATACACAGTTTTTTATAAGTAAACTCCAGGATGTTGTGGATCCTTCCTCTTACATTAAGGAATATATACGTGTATGTAAGGACTTAATATAATTCTATGTCTATTTTCCTCTTTGTCTAATAGAATCATAACTCATATGAATGGCTGTGGCAGCATCTTCTTTCTTTCCAGCATCGAAACATTGCCTGGCAGGTGATATATCTCTTCATGTTTTTTCCACCAGCCCTCTGGGAATCAAATTCTGCTGTCTCTCTTCTTACACACAGCGCTGACACCTACAGAGTAGAGCTTACCACGCACTACGTGGCATTCATTATACCGTTCAGCGCCGAGTATGCCTTCTTCACAGGTTGTCAGTTCTTAGGGCAGGGCTGCAGTCCCATTCATCTTTGTGACTCCCAGGGAAGCTAGGGCAGTGTCTGGTCAGCAGCCATAAATGTTTACGTTAAATTGATTCATATGCCCAGAGGGCTTATGTTATGTATTAGGCCCTCTTCCCACTCTTCTGCCTCTGAACACTTGTCTGCCTGCATCTCACCTAAGCTTTTTCTTTTCAATATATTTTTTATTGTGATAAAAACACAGCATAAAATTTACCAGATTAGCCCTTTTTAAGTGTGCAGTTAAGTAGCATTAAGTACATGTACACTGCTGTGAAACAGAACTTCTTCGTTCTCGCAGATCTGGAACTCCGCACCCATCAGACAGCTTCCCTTTTCTCCCTCCTCCTGGTTGCCGGTCCCGTGACCACCACTCCGTTTTCTGTCTCTATGGCTTTGACTGTGGTAGATGTCTTTCTTGTGTGAGTGGAATCATACAGACTTTGTCTTTTTGTGACTGGCTTATTTCAGTTAGCAGCATGTCCTCAACATTCACTCATGTTGTAACTTGTGGCAGGATTTCCTTCCTTTTGTAGTCTGAATAATACTCCATTGTATGTATATAGCACATCTTCTTTATCCATGCATGTCTCCTTGGACACAGGTTGATTCTACTTCTGGGCTGTTGTGAATCATGCTGCTGTGAACACGTATGTGCAAATATCTCTTTGAGACTCTGCTTTCAGTTCTTTTGGATATATACCCCGAACTGGGATCACTGGATCATATGTTAGTTCTGCTTTTTATTTTTGAGGAATGTCCATGCTGTTTTCCATAGCAGTTGAGTCATTTTACATTTCCATGAACAGTGTGCACAAGGGTTCGAGTTTCTCCACGTGCTCGCCAGCGTTTGTTATTTTCTGGTGTTTTTGATAGTAGTAATTCTAATGAGTGTGAGGTGATAGCTTGTCTTTTTGATTTACATGTCCCTGATTATTAGGGATGTTAAGCATCTTTTCATACATTTTTAGAGAAATGTTTATTCATGTTTTTTGTCCATTTTTGATCAGTTTATTTGAATTTTTTGTTCTTGCTGAGTTGTAAGAGTTCTTTTTATATATTCTAGATATTGACTCCTTACCAGATATATGATTTATAGATATTTTTAAAAATTTTAGCTTTATTGAGGTAGAGTTGACACATATCTCACTTGTAAGATATTTTAAGTACAATCATGGTGATTTGATAATATGGGTACCTTGTGAAAGGATATAACTCTCATCATTAACACAGCCATCACATGTCTGTCTGTCTGTCTGTCTGTCTTAGGTGAGGACATTTAAGTTCTACTCTCTAAGCTAATTTCAGTTATTGACACAGGGCTATCAGCTGTAGTCACCACATTTTATATCAGATCCTCAGACCTTAGTGATTTTATAGCTGAAAGTTTGTACCCTTTACCAACCTCTCCCTATTTCCCTTACTCCTCAGCCCCTGGCAACCACTTTTTTACTCTTTTTCTATGAGTTTGACTTTTCTGCTTTTTAGATTCTACATATAAATGATAACATGCAGTGTTTGTCTTTCTCTGTCTGGCTTATTTTACTTACCATAATGTCCTCAAGGTGCACCCATGTTGTTGCAAATGGAGATGTGTAAGTTTTTTCTCCCATTCTGTAGATTACCTTTTTACTCTGTGGATTGTGTCTTTTGATGCATAAATAATTTTGTTTGATGTAGTCCTATTTGTCTATTTTGCTTTTGTTTCCTTTGCTTTTGGTGTCATCTCGAAGAAATCATTACTCATTCCAGTGTTGTAAAGCTTTTTTCCTGTTTTTTCTAAGAGTTTTATAGTTTCAGATCCTACATGTAGGTGTTTAATCCACCTAACTCCCTGCCTGGCACTTGGCACTCAGTATCCATTTACTGAATGAATGTGTTGTCCTGAATGTAGTGAGTGACAGCGCGCACGCTGCAAGTCAGTTTGAGCAGCACAGCCCAGGTTGGAAGGTGGGGTGGAGTTAGTGTCTGGTAGCACTGTCAGTTTCATCCAGATGGGATGTTGTTCTGACAGCCAACACAGAGTCCTTTTAAAAATAAAGGAGGATCTTTGGTTCATTCGCTTTCTCTTACTTTTAAATTGCTATTGAAAAAAAAATTTTAAGGATTTTATTTATGGATTTCTAGAGAGAAGGGAAGGAAGGGAGAAAGAGAATGAGAAAAACATTGATGTGTCTGTGTCTGAGATAAATAGATCGATTGCCTCTCATATGCTCCAACCAGGGACCCTGCCCGTAACCCAGGCATGCGCCCTGATTGGGAATCGAATCAGTGACTTTTCTGTTCACAGGCCAGCACTGAATCCACTGGAGCCACACCAGCCAGGGCAGGAATTTTATTTGTATGGAGTTTTACATGCACATATTTTTAAGCGTTAAATAATTTTGTAGATTACACCACAAACAGCAGTCCTCTGCTCACCCTTTTATGCAAGTTCTTTCTTCCCAGATGATTTCTTTTAACTGATTCTCCTAGGTTTTACCTTCATACCTTTAAATAACATACATTCATTGCTTCCTGATTTTTCAGGGACTTTTTTGCTGTGGGCGTTGACTTCCCACCTTGGCTACCCACCCACACTTTACATGTCATCTTCCTCTCCGTGTAGTTAGAGCATAGTATTGGTTAAATGTTAGATTGATACTCAGTATTTACATTATTGTGTTTATGTAAATGCTGTTAACAGCTAAATCATGTGCTTTGCCATGATTACATCTTTTCTTTCCTGCTGAAATTTTGTTTTCTGTGGAAATTTTGGAATTGTTAGGTTTTTTATTTGCTTGTCTTGTGTGTGTTTATCATTGAAATGTCTGTGAGCTCTCTCCGAGTTCCATGAGTCTTCCTCCATCTATGATCATTCACGTTAAGTGTTCCGTCAGTTTTACTTCCTTGAGCAAGTCCATTCTGGAGTCCTCTGCCCTACTCTGGTTCAGGTGAGTTGACCTCTGGGTGTGTGGCAGAGTAATAGAATGGATCAGCCTCCTTTAGCTAGTGATTCCCTTTGCTTCATGTGTTGAATCTTCTGTTTTTGCATCCCATGTCTTTCCCTTTTTGGGTTTACTCCTTTGGATTTACTTGGCTCAGTGCATCTCAGAAAGACATCTTTACCTGTCTCTTTTTCAATATGGGGTGTCCCCCTTTATAAAGACCCTCTATTTTTGTCCCCTAGATCATAAATCTCTAATCTTCTGCTAGGGCGAGGAAAGGACAGGCTCTTATCTGCATGGAGGAAGGGAGAGGATCCGAGAGTCTAAGTCTTCTTAAAGTTTCAACAAATCTTTCTGTTTACAACCTACTGTTATCCCCATTTCCCGAAGGAATTGGTCCAGCTCATTCCTAAGCCTTTTGGATTTTCACAGTGTAAATCGCCTTGCTCCCCTATTTAGGATTCACCTAAATATCAGTCAACGCTTACCCACATGCTTTCCAAACTTCAGAGTTTTTTTTGCTGCTGCCTCCAGTCCTTTTTTGTCCTTGTGGGTTAATGATTAATTTTTCCCCTTTCTTGTCATTTAGTGAGGTGTGAGAAAGAACAGAAGCTGTGCTCGTATTCTTCCATGTCTGACTGGGAGTTCCCTGAACTAAACTGTTCTTTGTCTCTGCTCTTCCTCTCGTGATGGTCTTCTAGTCACCTTTCACCCACTGTTGCCTCTCTCTACCAACTATCGCGGGCATCTTTACTTACTTTTTCCAGCTTGTGGGACCTTTTGCCTCTCTTTTTCCTTGTAGCCCCCACTCTTTGCGCCCCACATTCTCTTTGTTTCTAATGCCACCAGGAAGCAGAGGAACCCTCCTCTCCCTTTGCTTCCTGTCTTTTCTCTGCTTCCCAAGGTACAAAACGCACCAATCAAAGGGTAGGTTCTACCTGTTTCGTCAGCTGCTCAACAGACTATTCTGAACAATAGCACAAACCACACACAGATCTTTAGGAATTAAATCTTTGTTGATTTGGCACAAGACATGACTTTGCTTCTCTCTCATTCTTGCTACCCTTTATTCCTGTGTCACGTGTCTTTGACTTCTCATCTTTATATTGTACTAACTACTCATATGCTGATACGTCTTCCTCCTTGCAGGGTTTTGTCACTAGGAAGCAAGGTATTTACTTTTCAAGTAGAATGAACTTTATGAATAACAGAACAAACATTGTTTTAGGAGGGCCGAGTTTATTGTCCTGAATGATATGTGCTGTGAGACTTTCCGAACTGCTAAGCCTTGATCCTTTGTCCATAAAGTAGGAAAATAATCTCTTGCTACTTTTATAGGGTTTTGAGGAGCAAGTGAGATAGATTGAGCAGATGTGTTTGGGGGACTCTGAAAAGCTATGTAATTTGTGTGCCCTGCCCATATTGCCTTCTGCGTAAGGTCCAGGCCGAGGTGTGGGAGAGACGTTCCCGTGTGTGGTGCATGGGCCTCAGCGGGACTGCGTGTATCCCTGGGGGAGATCTCTGTGCTTTTGGGTGGGAGCTATCCCTGCTCTGTCCTCTCAGCCTAGCAGAGCTGAAGCATTGGCGGCACAGTTCTTGGTAGGGATGCAGGTGTTCTCACAAAGTGGCAGAGCCTTCCTAGGCAAAGGACAGCTGTGAGGGATGCCCGGTGGTGGCTGCCAGTTGCCGAACCATGGCTGACAGGTTTCTCTGTGGGAGACACTCCCTGAGGGATCTGCGGGGGCCCGTAGTGGGCAAAAGCCAGCAAAAGTTTTACTAGCATTTTTGGGGCCACATCTATATGCATGGACTGATAAGTAGTGGAGGAATTTAGGTTTCCTAAGTTTTCTGATTCTTAGTAAATTGATTCTAGCATTCTTGTTTTCTCTTAACATGGAGCATGCCGGTCCAATTAACTGCTTTGTAAAATCAGTATCTCAGTTGACTTAGCTGCCACGAAAGAACCTATTATCTTTTAATAAAATTAGATGTAGAGGGATTGTTAACATTTTTAAGATTTTAAACCACAGCTTGACTTACTCAAGGAACCAACAGAAGACCAGTGCCTTAGTTTTCATTCAGGTAGTTCATTTGGGAGCTGCTGATTGATAGGTTTCAACATTCGAGGGGGAACCCAAAACACCCTGGAATTTATTTTTTTTTAAAAATGTGTGTTTATTTTACATGTTTAAACTTCAGTCACCTTCAAAGTACTCTCCATTTGATACAATACATCTATCGAGACCTTTTTTCCACTGCTCAAAAAAGTTTTTGAACTCGTCAATTTTGATGTCTTTTAGGGCTTCTGCCATTTTTTGTCTCATTTCTTCCACATCCACAAAATGTTTCCCTTTGAGGATGTTTTTCATGTGGGGAAACAAAAAAAAAAAGTAGCTAGGGGAGAGATCGAGTAAATAGGGAGGGTGGGGCGGGGGTCATGCCATTTTTGGTCAAAAACTGCTGAACACTCAGCACGGTGTGGGCAGGTGCACTCATAAATCACCCGTCACGAAATGGGCAAACATGTTGAAAGAGTCTTTCAAAAACTTCACTGAAGCCGAAAGCAGCCTCTTACAATAATGCCAGCTGGTACACTGATGTTCCCAGAACACTCATCTAGCGGGGGATGCCAGTACTACAAGGGGCCAGCCCTCCAGAAGATAATACCGGGGGTTTTGGGGGTCCCCCCTCATGTGTTTCTGTTTTGTTGAGATGCAACTTCTTCCACTTTGTTTTTCTTTCATTTTTTTAAAGGCTGTTGTTCTGTGTACCTTAACTTTGATCCTTAAGTCTTGAAATTTTGACAAGACATGAGGTAAGTTTATTTTTAGTCCTTCAGTGGTGAGGATCGAGCTAATCATATATCTCAGTTCATGGCACACCACCAGTATTGGTCTGTGCAAGTCCTGTCTCTTAGCTTTACAATTGACTAATTTCCCTTTACCTCCACTTCCCACTTCTCTTTCTAGCCCTCCATAGTTACTAATATGTTTGGTATGTATCTTTGTATTTGTATTTTTGTAAATACATGGCTTTTTGATGTGGTTAAATTTACTTAAATGGTACTGTGCTATAGTTTTTGTTTTCCTTCTTATTCTCCCCAACCCCCTTTGCTATTTAAGGGCTATTTAAGGACTATTTTTGTTGTGTATATGTCTAGTTCTTTGTTTCTAACTGCTGTCTCTTCTTCTGTAAATGCTTTGTTCTCTCAGTGATGGACACCCCGATCACCTCCACCTCATCACTACCACAGCCATTGGGATGAACCGCCTTACACTCGTTCTGTCACGGTCTGTGGGGGAATTTCTCGGACACATGCACAGGAGTAGACTGCCGTGCTTAAGCTCTACCAGATTGGGGTTTTTGTCGGTTTGTGCAAAGGGTCGTATTTCTCCATCTTCTGCCAGCACTTGGCTTTATCCACCTCTCTAATTTTTGCATGGTAGGGTAGGGTGATATCTTGATGTTTTAATGTGCATTCTCCAACTCCTGGTAGTTGCAGCATTGTTTTGTATATTATTAGAGCCATTTAGAATGTCCATTCACTGAATTACCTGTTCATATCCTTCGCCCATTTCTTTAATTAGGGTTCCTGTCTTTCCCTGGTTCATTTACAGATGTCTCTTGTCTAGTTTAGAATATTAGCCTAGTGTTGCCCTTTCCCAGTCTGTCATAACATGTTAATTTTGTCAGTGGCACCTTTTGTTGAACAGACGCTAACTTTGATGTGATCCCAAGTCTGTCATTTTTTACCTAGTGGCTTTCTGGGTCTTGTTAAATATAATAAAGACATTCTGCATTTTTAATAATATACTTTATAATTCAGCCTTTCACATTAAGTCTTTAATCCATCTGAGTCCATCATCTTATATGGCATAGAAGAGTAATTCAATTTTATTTTTCTCCATGAGATGAGACTGTTAATGCAACCTCACAAACTAATTTGTAGTACCAGTGTTCTTATATTTTATATACCATATTCCTATATTTCTATGGCTCGCTCTCTAAGAATTTTAGTTTTATTGGATAAATTTGTTTTTCTCACATTGGTACCAGTGCTTTATTACTCTGCTTTGTGCTTTGTTAAAACTCATAGGATATATACATTTTAAAGATACCATTTCTCCCTCAAATTAATCTATAAAGTCAATGTAGTCCCAATTCCATTTATTATTAAGAATAAAATTTTTATTTTAGAACAAGTTTATATTTGTAGAAAAAATGTGAAGATAATACAGGAAGTTCCCATTGCTGTTGACAAATTATTTTAGTCTTTCTTAATTTTTGTTTAACCCTATTCCTGAAGTATATCTTTTTTAACTTCTTTGACAATTCTAGTATCTGTTTAATTTTGGTTTGGGCATCTATTTGATTTTTATTTTTCCCTCAAGAATTGGTTATATTGCTCCGGCTGGTGTGGCTCAGTGGATTGAGCACTGGCCTGCAAACCAAAAGGTCGCTGGTTCGATTCCCAGTCAGGGCACATGCCTGGGTTGTGGGCCAGGTCCCCAATGTAGGGTGAGTGAGAGGCAACCACACACTGATGTTTCTCTCCCTCTCTTTCTCCCTCCCTTCCCCTCTCTCTAAAAATAAGTAAATAAGATATTTTAAGAAAGAATTGGCTATACTGTTCTTGGTTCCTGTATGTTGAGTAATTTTGCTCTGTGTCCTTGACATGTTGAATATTATGCTGTGAGAGCTCTTTGTGTCCTGTTAAAGTCCTGTGTAGAATGTTGAGATGTTTTCTGTGTTAGCAGACAGTCGACTTGGTTAAGTTCAGGTGTCAAGTTTGGTCTCACCTTCTGTGGGTGGTGGTTCTGGTGCTATTTTAGTTCTCAGCACGTGCTGTGCTGTGCTGTTCGAGACTCCTCTGCCCGTGCACTGATGCTGTCTTTCTTTGGGTCTGTTCTGTGCTTGTGGGCTTGGGTGTCAGCCTGAGACTTCTGTTCGTTTAGGTACAGATTAGGGGCCCCTCTCTAGCCTTCTCCTGTTCGATGTCTCTCTCATATTCCTGGGCTCCCAGAGTCCCCTTTTCCCATGTAGTTCCCTGACTGGACCTGACCTCCTGCAGGGCCAGGAGAATGAAACAAAGGAAAAAAAGAAAAAACGGAAATTTTGCTTTTACCCTTCGGCTTGTGGCATTTGTTTATTTATTTATGTAGCTGGTTCTCTGGCCAGAATGAGGAAGTTTCTCTCAGCGTTTTTAATGTGTGTGTCCACTGTGCCATTTGTGACTTGGGCCACCTGGACCACGCTGTATTTGGGTCAAAGCTGAGAGGTGAAGGAGTTAAAAGAACAAGGAGGGATCTCACTGGTACTGCAATTCTTCAAGTTTTGGCTTCTCTCACTAATTTGCTTACCGTTTCTTTACTTTTCTCAGTCCTCAGGTAGTTTCCTTTAGCGTTCAGCTCGGAGTTTTTAGTTGTAATCAGAGAAATGGACTGGAGTGGGCTTATTCCATCATGACTGACACCAAAGTTTGTATCATTTTTTAAAACTGTAAAACTTTGATGAAAAACAATTCCACAAGAGTTGTATGAAGTCAAGCTTTGTATAAACGATTTCAAGGACATTGCCTGATTCTTCTGAATTAGAACAAAGCACTGATAAGCCTTGTTTTAAAGTGTTTAATTTGCCTTTTTTTTTCCTCCACAAGAATTTCCCTCCCCTTTTATTTGCCATGGTGGGGAGTAGCGAGCTGGAAATGCAGTAGTGCCTGGTACGCCTTTCTGTAGGCCAAACACGTTAGGTTGTATCATGTGAAACGGCTGTTTTCGTAAGTCAAAGACAGTCAGATATTGGCAGTTTTATACAGCTCAAAACTCTCAGTTCTGAAATTTGGAGCAAGAAAGTGAAACCTCAAGTTTAAATATCATCTGTATTAAGTTAATGATTGCTGCTTTATCATACAAATCCAAAATCTCAGATACACAGTAAGGTCTAAAATGGACATTCCTGTTGTTGCTTAGTGAAGTCATCAGAGACAGGGTGACGAAGGCCCCTCAGTTGTCCATACATGGCTTCCAGGTGTCCTAGGGGGCTGACAGCCAGCCAGAAGACTGGGAAATGAAGATGGTGACGAAAAGAAAGCGAGAGGCAAAGCGTGCCCACTTCTTAACCTCAGCCAAAGCGGACATATTTGTTTGGTGAGAAGGAACCAAAGGCAGTGGGGGGCGGGGTGGCACAGGAAATGCAGGCTGTATTGTCAGCTGCTTTCCAGCACCAGTTGTGAAGGGAAACGAGTCTCTGGTGCGCAGCTAACTGTCTCTGCCACACCACTTCTTGATCCCGTGGAAAACATCTTTTCACTGTTTCTATTATGGCCTGGCTGCCACAACAGATACCACAGCTGAACTTATTTTCTCATAGTCCTGCAGATCAGAAGTCCAAGGTCAAGGCATCAACAGGTTTGCTTTCTTCTGAGGTTCTCTCATTGGCTTCCAAACAGCACCTTTTCATTGTGTCTTCACATGGTCTTTTCCCTACATGTCCAAACTTCTGCTAAGAACACTGGTTCATTGGATGAGAGTCCACCCTAATGGACTCATTTCAATTTATTCTTCTCTTTAAAGCCCCTCTATCCAAATGCAGTCACATCCTGAGGTGCTGAGGCTTAGGGCAGCCCGTAACACAGTGTATGTTGTAAATGACTATGTTTTCCCAGTAGTAGTCAGACTCTATTAGAAAAAAAGAAGAAAGGAATGCTTGATCTATGTTATAATTTTACTTTTAATGGATCAGTAATAAATCTTGAATTAAATACAGGGTCCAGCAGAAGGAACGCCTACTGAATGTGGTTGGTAGGGTAATGCTATAGATGTAATAATTTATAGTTTTAATTTGAACATTTTGCTTAAAATGTCATATGGTGTGCTTGAGTGTGATAGTGTTATGTTACAGAATTACATGTTTATGATTTTGAAATAAAAAGAATTTGTGATAAAAAAGGGGTGTTATTTGTGCCAGACCCTGTATATCAATATTAATGAAGATTGCCAGTGTCTCAAAGACATTTTTTACTTATTAGTCAAGAAAAAAAGTATAGGGATGAAGATAGTTTAGTTTTTAGTGAATGTGGTCATTGTTTTTCTCTTTCCTGGAGTCTACTAAGTGTTCAGCCCTTATTGTACCTTATTCAAGGGACATGTTAATCACTGAAACAGCAGAGTTACTAAACATGTCACCTATAAGGAAATTCTAGATCATGGGCCATTCTCTCTTCACCACCCTCTGTAATATAAAAGTAAATATATGCTGGATATGGTGACATGTTAAATGACGTTTTGTTACTGAAAACCAAGGCTGGTATGTGGTTGGTCATACCCTTTTAGCCAGACGTTTGGAGGTGGAAAGAGAAAGTGCATGTGAATTCCACTTTCTGAACTGTTGGACCCGTTTTCTTGACCTGTTTCTTTGTCAGTTAACTAGTGGTGGATTGGGGGTGAGGCTCTAAGGGAAGGATAAGGCTCTTAACCCCTTTATAGGTTATAAGAGATTTGTAAGGGAAAGACAGGTACCATATGATCCACCTGTAAGTGGAACCTAATGAACAAAACAAACAAATGGGCAAAATAGAACCAGAGGCATGGAAACAAGGAACAGACTGACAGGGACCAGAGGGGAGGGGAGAGGGGATAACGAAGGAAAGAAGGGGAAGGGTCTAGTCAAGGAACATGTGTAAAGGACCCATGGACATGGACCACAGGGTGGGGACTGACTGTGGGAGCAGGGGGGTGCAGGGTAGGGGCGAGCAAAGGGGGGGAAATTGGGACAACTGTAATAGAACAACAGTAAAAAAAAATAAAAGTTTTTTCTCCTAAAAATATTTAAAAAGTAAAAATGAGAAAGTTCTCTGATTTTCCTATGTTATTTAAAATTATCATATCATAAAAACAGATCTGTGGAATTTTCCTTTTATTTTCTGTAGTCGTGTATTTTTATATATATAATCATCTATATATATAATCATACATGTATAAAATCATATATATATATATATATATATATATATATATACTCCCTCTCTTTAAATGCACACACATTTGAACATCCAGAGTTTTCTATGTGTATTAACTGGATCAGTAAATATTTTCACTTACTAAGTGTGAACATCGTTCTGCGTGAGATAATTGCTGACATTCTAAGGTATAAAGGTATAGGCAGACCATACGTGGATATTTGATGTAAAAGCACATAATTTTTTTCACTACGTCAGGTCACTTGAAGTCTTCCTCTGAGTGAACAGCCTTAAATTTGTAAAACGAGATCCTCAGAAGTTTGACTTCATTTTTTCAACAAAACTTTTACCGACTGCTCACTGTTTAGTAGGTAACTAGGGAGAGCGAAATGACTGTGTCCCAGTACCTGGTCCACAAACAGCTCACAATGTAATCAGGACCTGGTTTATAAGAAAAAGGAAATTAAAATTTGATAAATGCTGAGGTAAGTGATAGTAAAGGTATGAAAAGAAAATGCCATGGCAACATAGGGGAAAGGATGGGGTTACCAGGAAAAACCTCACAGAGGATGTACACGTATGTATATAAAATACATACCTCTCAACTATGGCTGTAGGTAAATGGGAACCGAAGCCTTTTAATTCTTCATATAATTTAACATACATCTAGGAGTGAAGTTTATGTAAAAGCTGCATCTCTTTTCCATTTTAGTCCTTTGGGAAGAGACATGTATGGTGCAGCTGTGTGACTGCATTACAGATGCTTGCTCTTCGGGGTTTCTTACAGCACGGCTCCAGTTACGATGCTTTGCTTAGGCTGCCCTTGCCTGTTCAAACACAAAATATTTCTCATTTGTCTTCATTCAGTCTGTAGAAACAAAGCAAAAACTTTTTAAAGATCACAAAGTTGGATCTACAGTTTTATTACCCTCACGTGTCGTCTTTTTCCCTTCACAGTTAAGGTGTCTGTCACATGCTGACACACAGATACCACCCCCAGACTAAGAACATAATTACCCAAACTTTGCTGAGTATACAGCTCTTTAAAAAAAAATACACTCTTGAAAAATAAAAATTAAATACTTAAAAAAATACACTTTTGCAAAAGAGATTCTTAGTTCTCCATTTATATATTATGAAGTTAAGATATATTTCCTTTAAAAATATTTTATACATATTTTTATATGCATAAGCAGGCCTGAAAGCATTTGCTAAGGAGAGAGTTAGGGGTTGCTAATCTGGTGGCGTGCTGGGAGGTGGTGTGGTAAGAACGCTTTTGCAACAGTTTGATTCAGCAGACTTGCTGATCGCTGTGGTCAGAGCACCGTCCGCCTCTGACAGATAAGAAAGTGAGCAACGAGGACAAAAGAGCGAACAAATACAGGCTTTGTTTTGAAGGACCTTCCAATTTACTGCAGTGTTTATGAATCTTCTGCCTTCCATTCTCCCACTTTGCCATTTCCCAGAGTTTTAGTTTATCAGCGCTGGAATTTGGAAAGTCGTTACAATTAGTTTGCTTAAATTATTGATTGTTGCTGCTTCTTTATGCAGCCAGAATTTAAAAATAATAGAAAACATTTTGGTGTCCCGGTGCCGTCTTCTGTAAATTAACATTTACATGGTGGCTGCTTTTCCGAGAGTGTATGGACCCAGCCCCTCTGCTACTGTGACTTCCTGGGCAGAAGTGAATTGGGTCTGAGCAGCACTAGGAGACTGCTGAGAGTTTGACAATATGCCCAGTGTCAGCTTCTTGGCGAGGGTGTGCTGTTGAAACAGAACGCTCTCGGCACCCAAAACTGTTTAAACGTGTACCGTTGTACATGTGAGCTCTAATAAATAAGGACACATAGGGTATATTTCTTGCTTTCATTTGGTCAGAACTCAATGGTTATGAATCCTTTTAGGCTTCTTTCTAAATCTGCCCCACATTACTGGCACATAATCCAGAAGAAGTAAATTCCACAAAATCTCCAGATACATCCGTTTATCCAGAAGCCAGACTTCTGACGTCATCAGCCACAACACTTAGTTCCATTAAACAGATAACTGCTTGAACATTTACTACAGAGAGCTTTGTGCTGGCTGCTTCAGGTGTCAAGAGACAAGGAAGATTGAGTACCTGCAGGTAGCTTACGGATTTAGTAGCGCACCCTCCTCTACTTGGTCCAGCAGCCATCCCATTGTAAGTCCGTTTCTTCCTGGCCTTACCCTGGTTTGTAGCCACCTACAATTCGGTGTTGACCCAGACTCCTTCAGTATCATTGTTACAACATTATCTGTGTGGCCTTATCCTTAATGTACAGCAGGTGTTAGAAACAGTAGAGATTGGAGGTGGGCCTTGAGCCCTGGACAGTGTCTACTGTGATGGACAGAGAAGTCCATTGTGGGACTAATCACTTGTCATGCTATTTCAGGGCATTTTATTTTTCTAATGGAACCCTGTAATTGTCCTTCCTAGTTCAAGAAGGCACAACCCATATGGGAGGCATTCTTTAAAAATAATCCAATTTTGATTATTGGATTATTTCTACACAAATAATCCAGTTTGTGTCCTTTTTCTACAGAAGGTATTTTCTTTTTTTTTAATTTTTAAAAGTATATTTATTAATTAGAGAGAGAGAGAGAGACATCTGTCTGAGAGAGAAACATCTCTTGGTTACCTCCCCTATATGCTGGAGATTGAAGCCACACCCTAGGTACATGTCCTGACTGGGGATCGAACCCCCAGCCTTTGGTGAATAGGATGACACTCCAACTAACTGAGCCACACCAGCCAGGGCCAGAATGTGTATTTTCCCTTCCTCACACTAAAAATGTAGTGTAGAATAAATAGTGTGGGCAATATTTTTGCATGAAATTGCTAAATTTACTTAAATAATTTTTCTTCTTAGTATTGTAAAAGTGATGAGAGATAAATATTTATGAATTATATTTAAGTACTTTGAGGGCATTTTGGGGATGTGAATTGTGCTGTGATTTCCTTGACTGTGTTTGATAATATTAAGAGTTCTTGGAAGTTTTTTCCAAAATCCTGCAATCTGAAAGTTGATGAAATGTTTGAAATTAATTTCAGCTGTAATTGTATCTCTCATGGTGATAGTCTCTTGCTTGCCTCATGTTATAAACAAATGTGAGGTACAACATTCTCATAATCAAAATACCTAAGAAACTCCATCTAATAGAAAGATGGGGAACTAATGTAACCTCTTCATAAATTTTGAGTTATTTTACCAGGATTATATTAGGTTAATTAGATTAGATTAATCTAAAGTTAGACTGTCATTTACCTAAGCCTGCCTGCTTTTAGCATCTAGAAGGGAGTGGAAAACAATAAATAGCACTTCCCCACCCAATCCAGGTTTCAAATAAATTGAAAAAAAACTGAAGAATTAGCAGATACGGGTCATGATAATGCCTTTATTATTGATAACGGCAAAGGTAAAGGAAGCGCGTTAGTATTAGAGCCAAATTGGCCTGCTCACTGAGTTCCAGAATTGAGCAGACCTGTGCCTTGGTCACAGTGGGATTGCCCTGGATTGGAGAAGGCGTGTGTGGTATACAGACCCTTCACCCACCCTGGCTACTACTGGCAGTTCACTAGCATGAGGCACAAGGGCACGACTGGACTGTCTGTTCCCCCCCAGATTTCCCATCAGATCAGTTGCTTCCCTTCCCAAGATAGAATCATCTCGGTGACAAATGTGGGAGACTGTACAACTGCTGGGCCTCCATTCATGGGAGGACACTGCATAAGTGAGGAATAAATGCTCTCCTCCAGCATTGGCTCCTTCTCCCATGCATGGTTTACATGTAGAGTGGGTTGGTGACAGGGTAGGAAACAATGGCATGACTTGGCCAAGAAGCAAACCTTTGTTTTGGGAAAGAGACCTTGTAACAATAGGCCTCTTGGAAATTATTGCTAAGTTTACCAGACTCATGGGAATTGTCTGTCCTTAGGCAGTCCTCGCTGTCATTCTGAAACATCTGTGATTTGGCACTTTCTCCTGGGCAATAAATGAAGGTCCATGACCTGGTTTTCTGCGGTCCTTTAGCATTTTAAAATATACCTGCCTCTCTGTCTCCCCTTTGTTAGTTTTCTTCACAGACTTACTTCATTCTCTCCCGCGCCCCGTCCCCCAACCTAGTGCTTCCCGTGTTTGTAGCCAATGTTCTTTTCACTTGATGCTCTCCCGTTGGCCCTGAGCCACTTACGCAGTTTTAACTGTCTTGTATCCCGATGATTTCCAAATCTCTGTCTCCCACCCAACCCTCTGTTCTGAGCTCCATATTTATATATCCAGCAGTCTGTTTAACAGTTCCACTGGGGCCACCTAAAACTAAACTTACCTCTTCCACCCACCCTTTCAACATCATCTCAGAAACCCTTGCCTTTTATTCTGTGTTCACAGTCTTTGTGAGTGGTACCTCGGCCAATCTACTAGGTTAAGCCATAAACCTGGGTGTCACCTCAGGCTCCTCCTTCTTTGTTATTGCTTATCTCACAGGTCAGAGATCAGCAAGCTATAGCCACTAGGTCAAATTTACCAGAGACCTATGAGCCAAAAATGGGTTTTACATTTTTGAGTGGTTGTTTAAAACAAGCACATATATATGATGTCTGTCCAGAAAAAGCCTAACCATTGTTAATGTAATGAAAACGGTTTGTGCGACATCAGTGTAACCTGGCAGCCAAGGAGAGTGGACTGGAATGCGCATGTGTGAACAATGACGACTTCACTGCACTAGTCAGTGGGGGCAGTAAACGCTGGTGAGTGAGGATGTGTGGTATGTGGCCATGACATTCAAAATGACTGAGTGAGTAGAGCAACGAATCTGCATCTGATTTTGGGTTAAGTTTGAACATTCTTCCTTGGAAACTATTTGGATGATTCAGAAGGCCACAGCTATGGGCAGCTGGTGATTGGCAGCTTCTTCACCACAATGTGCCCATTCATGCATTATGTCTCGTGCAGAGTTTTTTGGTGAAACCAAAAAACTCATCAAATCACCCAGGTGACTCAGCTCCCTTACAGCCCAGATAAGGCACCCTGCAACTTCTGGCTTTTCCCAAAACTAAAATCACCTTTGAAGGGAAGAGATTTCAGACCATTGATGAGATTCTGGAAAATACTACAGGGCAGCTGATGGCAATTGGGAGAACTGTGTGAGGTCCTGAGGTGCCTACTTTGAAGGGGACTGAGGTGTCATTGTCCTGTGTACAGTGTTTCTTGTATCTTGTGTCTTCAATAAATGCCTCTGTTTTTCATGTTACATGGCTGGATACTTTCTGGACAGATTATTTTTCTGTATATATATTAGGCACCCTATGTGGCCTGCAAAGCCTAAGTATTCACTATCTGATCCTCTACAGAAATCTAATCATCTCCTCTCGTTTAAAATCCCACAGTGTATTATGCCCTTTTCTCCTCTATTTTCTTCCTGCAACAACCTTTTTACCCTTTAGGACTCTGCTCAGTTGGACTCGCCTTTTCTGTTAAGCCCACCCGTCTCTGATGGAGCTCTGCCCCCATTCAGCCTCCTGTTTCTGTTGTTGCACGTTCCAGTCACATTCCGAGCACGCCTTTGCCATTCAGTCATCCCTACTACACTGTTCACACCTTGAGGGCAGGTTCCATGTCCTGGTCGCTTTATATCCCTTTACTTAGCATCTGACATATCATAGGGCTATAATAAGTTAACACTTATAGTGGGTCCTTTGAGGAATAGTTTCTATTCCTAAGATATCAAAAATAGTAGTACTCTAAAGATACCAATTACCAGTTTTTTGATAGGTAGAATTTATAGTCCCTGATTTTTTATTTAATTATATTCTGTTGATTTCTCTAAATTAAATATGTAAAAAGCTATTGAACAGCTAATTATGTTATATTCTGTTGATTTCTGTTTCATAACTTTTTAATTATTTAATTTTTTTAATTTTGAGATAATTGTAGACTCACATGCAGTTGTAACAAATACTGAGAGATCCTAGTTACCTTTTACCCAGTTCCCCCAGTGGTAACATTGCCAAACTACTACAGTATCACAACCAGGATATTGACATTGTTATAGTCAAGATGCAGAACATTTCCATCACCACAAAGATCCCTCCCTCCTGTTGCCCTTTTACAGCCACACCCACTCTCCCTCGCACATTAGCTCTCCGCCCCCACCCAGGGCAATCACTAACTTGTTTTCCATTTCTGTAATCTTGCCATTTCAAATAAAATAGCAGACTCATAGTTGCAGGGAACAGACTGACTGATGGTTGGCAGAGGGGAGGGGAGTTGGGGCACTGGGTGAAAAAGGTGGCGGGATTAAAGTACTGATTGGTTTCAAAATAGTCACGGGGATGTAAAGTACAGCATGGGGAATGCAGTCAGTAATATTGTAATTCCTGTGCCGGTGGGCACTTGAAATTGGGAGGATCACTTTGTAAAGTATATGATTGCTGACCACTGTGCTGTACACCTGAAACTAATACAAGACAATATTGAATGTAAACTGTAACTGAAAAGTAAAAGAATGTGTGGGTGGAATCAGTATATAAAACTTCCGGGGTTGGATTTTTCCCACTCAACATAATTCTTTAGAGATTCATTCAAGTTTTTCTGTTGCTGAATTTTTATAACTTTTAAAACATGAAGCGGTCCCCTAGTTTTATGTAACTGCAGTTTCTTTAAAGGATTTTCAAATGTTTACCTCTTGGCCCTGGCTGGTGTGGCTCAGTGGACTGAGCAAACTGAAAGGTTGTTGGTTGGATTCCCCAGTCAGGGCGCATGCCTGGGTTGCAGGCCAGCTCCCCAGTGGGGGGCGTGTGAGAGGCAACAGATTGATGTTTCTCTTGTACATTGATGTTTCTCTCACTCTTTCTTCCTCCCTTCCTCTCTCCCTAAAAGTAAATAAATAAAATCTTTAAACAAAAATTTTACCTCCTGTTCTTTAACTGCAACAGTGGTATTTAAACTTTGTACTCTTAAATTATTGAGACTCAAATAGCTTTTGTTTATGTGGATTATATCTATCAATATTTACCATTTAGAAATTAAAATTGAACTATTTAAAAAATATTTAAGTCATTTAAAGTGACAATAAGTCTATTATGTGTTATCATAAGTAACATTTTATGAGAGATAAAGCTGTTTTCCAAAGCAGAAACATATTTAATGAGAAGGAAAGCACTGTTGTACATTTTTGTGACTCTAATGACTAGATGATCATATCTGCTTTTTAAAAAAAATTACTGATTTTAGAGAGAGAAAGAGAAATATCGATTTGTTGCTCTACCTATGTATGCATTGATTTGTTGCTTCCTGTATGCGTCCTGACTGGAGATCCAGCCTGCAACCATGGTGTATCGGAATGACCCTGACCCACCGAGCTACTCGGCCAGGCCTCGTGTCTGCTTTATAATTTAATGTGCTATGTAAGTTGTCGTGGTTGGAGTGTATGAAGAAAATCTGGCCTCCCATTGCTATGTAGTTGGAAAAATCAGGAGTATTTTAGTAGTTTTTTCAAATAACTGTGGATATTCTTCTTTGATACTGTATCCAAATTCAAGTGGTAGTTTATTAAAACTTCATTACAATGTAGAATATGAAACTATATGGATTGATTTTCATACTGTATTACATTAAAATCCATTTATCTGTCGTAACATAATGGATCTGTTACCCATGTATGACTTTTTTCAACATCATGCATTGATCATTTGGAAAATACTGAATCACTGAGTTGTACACATCTTACAAATTATGACACATTTTATTGTACAATATCAAAAATTATATTTCATATTCCAATCTCATAGGAAAAAAAATGCCAAGTGTTGGGGAGCTGTCAAGCTCAGGTTTTCCAAAATTTTGATTTTTTGCTTGAAATCACTCTCAGTTCACTGAAATTTTTCATTGTCATAAACATTACCAGTGACAGGCTTACTTTGTTCATTTTGAAGAAAATATCCATCACATACTCAAGTCTGAATAACCATAGTTTGTTCATCATTCGCTCTTGCAAGTAAAAATGGTGTGAAATAAAAAGGCAGCCAGTTCAGCTCACTGCTCAGTTATGCACGTGCTTTTTCTCGAAACACCACACCATGTCAGAAAGGTACAGTCTCGGGTCAAGACCTGAGAAAACCAGTAACTTCCAGTGGGAATGCATGTCCCAAGTCACCACCATCTTGACTCCTGCTAAGGCTCCCGCAGTTTTACTCACCATTGTGTTTATACCATCCATGCAAATAATTTAGGAGTATAAAGTTTGAGATCCATTGTTATGGATGAAAAACAAGAAGTAAAAATTTTGAATAGCCTTTCACAAAGAAAAAAAGGCAAATAGTGTCTTAACGTCATTATTGAAACATTTTTTACTTTGTGTAAGTTCTTGGGGAGGACCCCCAGAAACCCATGGACTAGATTTTGGAGAACTGCTGATTTACAAGAAAGGGATTTCTGACTGAGTTCTTTCTCTCTTCTCTACTTTCTTCTCTTTGCCTTTACTTTTGCAGAGTTAGACCCTGTAGGAGCACTGATGTGGGTGGAATACCATTTCTGGTCCGAGCTCCACTCCTGACTGTCGGCCTCAGCACAGGCACTGCACAAATGCTAGGGCACAGACGAGAATACCAGTTCACAGCCTCACCTTGGCCTTGAGGGACAGAAGCAACAGGGAAGGGCCACAAACCTGCTAACCTTGTTGGCTTGCCTTGTGTGCCCTAAGAAATTGTCACATCACACGGACCTGAGTCCACAGGGAGACATACTCTGAGTCACATGTTTGCTTCAGGATCCAGGATGGGAGAAATCTCAGGCTAAAACAGGCCCTCCATAGGTCTCTCATGCCCACACACTCTAGTCTCAAATGAGTCGTGGTCTTTTCATTCCAGTTATCTCCAGGAAAGGGCCTCCAGTTTCCTGGTTCTAATAAACATTAGAGTTGAGAGGTTTTTCTTTACGAGTACTCTTTTTAAAAAGAAAAAAAAAATTTTATATATTTTTAGAGAGAGGGGAAGAGAAAGACAGGGAGAGAAACATCAGTGTGTGGTTGCCTCTCACATGCCCCTTCTGGGGACCTGGCCTGCAACCCAGGCATGTGCCCTGACTGGGAATCAAACCAGCTACTCTTTGGTTCTCAGGTTGGCATTCAGTCCATTGAGCCCCACCAGCCAGGGCCTTATGAGTACTCTTGATGCTCCCTTTTCTAACTTAAGTTCGTTTCCTTTTGTTTATTTTTAGTGAATATGAAGAGCTAACATTTCTCCGTATGGTGTTGCTTTATATTTTGAAGACAGTTTTATTTTCTGTATCTTCACTCCCAGTCTACCTTAGCCTTCCTTCTATTTTTTAACCCCATTTCTTTAGTCTACATTTCTACTCTGTGGTGATTTTGCCCCCCAGGGGACATTTGACAATGTCTGTAGACATTTTTGTTTGTCACAACTTGGGGGTATTGCTACCTGCATCTAGTGGGTAGGAGTCCAAGAGCTTGCCTTCATTTCAGCAAAAAATCTCATTCATTTTGTTACAGTAAGATTTTCACAGACTTTCTGTTGAAATGATGGGAGCTCGCTACAATGTACAGGACAGCCTCTGTCAGCAAGGAACCGTCCAGCCCCAAATGTCAGTAGTGCCAGTCCTTAAAAACCCTGCTGTAGTCCTTCCTTGTAATTTGTTGGCTCTTTATTAATGTTTTTTTTTCCTGAATTAACAATTCAGTTTTACTTTATTTATTATGAGAATTGTGGTTTCATTTTAGGAAAATATTTTGATTATATCAGAGTAACTAAATATTTTGGAGGTATAGCAGCGCAATTTACAATAGCCAAGCGCTGGAAGCAACCTAAGTGCCCATCAGTCAATGAGTGGATCAAAAAACTTGGTACATTTACACAATGGGATTCTACGCAGCAGAGAGAAAGAAGGAGATCCTACCCTTTGCAACAGCATGGATGGAACTAGAAAGCATTATGCTAAGTGAAATAAGCCAGGTGGTGAAAGACAAATACCATATGATCTCAGCTATAAGTGGAACCTAGTTAACAAAACAAATGAGCAAGCAAAATATAACCACAGACATTCAAATAAAGAACAAACTGACAGTAACCAGAGGAGAGAGGGGAGGGAGATAACAGGGGAAAGAAGGGAAAGGGGTATCAAGGGACACGTATAAAGGACCCATGGACAAAGCCAAAGGGGGGTAGGATTGAGGGTGGAGGTGAGAGTGGGTGGGGCGGGGGAAAGTGGTGGTGGGAAAATGGAGACAACTGTATTCAAACAACAATAAAAAAAGATAAATATTTTGGCGGCAGGTCACTGTTTAGAATTGCGACTTAGTTTGTCCCTTAGGTTGTACTATATCATTAGCTTCTAAATCTGAGTGAGCACAACTACCTGATGACTTTTAAAAATACAGATTTCTGGGCCCCAACTGAGTCTTTAAAAAAACTCCTCTAGAATTTCTTGAAATTAGCCAGATTTGGGAATCACTGAAACAGATATATATTCATAAGCTAGAAACTGATGGACTTTTAAGACTGCTACTGCGAAGAGAAAACGTTCTTTGTGGCTTTCAGAGCTAATATACACCTTGCTGGGCGACCAGTTTTGTGAGTGAATCCAGTCAGGTAGCCCTCAGGCTGGCAGGGCAGACCTGGAGCTGTGGTATCCAATAGGGTGTTGCTGCTTTCCAGCCGAGTGCTGTCCACTTCATCTTATTTGCCACAGGCTTGGCTTTTAGGGAGAAGAGGGGTGAAAAGAGCTGTGGGAAGGTGTGGAGGGAGAGTTGCTGGTAGAATCAGAAGGACTATTCACCGTACTTCCCAGGAGGGGAGTTACTCAGTGCCCGTATCTCCTCCGTAGCACCCGTTTGCTACCCACACTCACCACAACGGTCAGGGTCTGTAAAAGCAATCTGGTGTAAAGGAGCCTGACCACAGTCGTGGGGACACTGGGAAGCAGAGAGGGCTCTCTCTACTCCTTGACTGTTGTCCAGGATGTGCGGTCCCAGCCCGTCCTTTACTTCTCATTGGCTAAACAGGCAGCTAAGGGAGGCAAGCTTCTGGCTGCAGTGGTTCCATAAGCTTGTGAATGTAAGAAATTGGTCAAGGAAGGAAAGAAAAGGTAACTTTTCTTTTACTTTTTTCTTTTCTCTTTTGAGACCAGAATGTCACTTTTAATAGTGATGGATGCAGAGCTTAGTGTGAAAGCCAGGTGAGCCTGAAGCTGAACAGCTCGCCCCCCACCCCTTCCTGTCAGGCAGTGGTTCCCCTTGGTCCCAGGTTGCATTGGACCTGGGCAGGCTTCCCAGTACAACACACGGCACAGTGGGGTAGGTTTGATCCAAAAAAAAAGACGAGAGAGAAAGGTAGTAACTTCCAAATTTTATTTGGGAGGATAATAGCTTCTTTCCTGATTAGTTGTTAAGGAAGCAAACCAGAGTTTTATGAAACTTTGGGATATTAGTGTTTATTGGAAGCATAAAATAAATATTGGTACCATTTTAATATTCTGGATTTCTTTTGTTATTTTTACATTTTTAAATGGAGATCTGCAAACATACACCAGAGTAGAGAGACTAGTGTAGGGAATCTCCGGGTACCCATCACCTAATATCAGCAGTTAACCAGTAAGCACATGGCCAGTCAAGTTTCATCTATACTGCCACTCATTCTACTTCCCTCCACATTATTTAAAAAACAACACCCACCTTATTCTGACTATGATCTGTGCTGTGTAGACAGATGAAGGAGGCTAAATGCAGAATGCTGTTCTAAACATTGGTCAGAGGACAAGGGCAGCGAAGTGAGACAGCGTCATGTGAAGACTTGCAGGAAGGACGTTTTAGGCAGATGGAACAGAAAGTGAGTCCCAGAGGGGGAACAGGCTGGTGCCTTGGAACACTCGTCAGCAGGCATGGCCTCAGGCGGAGTGAGTGAAGAGAGGCAGAGAAGGACCAGGCGACTTGAGGCCAAGGGAAAGGGTTTGATTTTTATTCTAAGTACTGGAGACATGGCACAAGATGTAGGCATGAACTGACTGACATTTAAAGAGCATCCCCTGTCTGCTGTGTGGAAAGCGGTGCAGAGGCCAGGAGAAGGCAGAGAGACCGACCCGAAGTTGACTGCAATAATCCAGACCTGAGAGAAGGTGCCTTCGTAATGCTCTTGGGTTGTTTCATTTCTAGAAATGTATCTAGAAATAGAAGCTTTATGAAGTCAGGGATTTTATCTGTCTGTTCACTGCAGTTCCTGATACCTAACACAGTGCTTAGGCTTCAGTAAATATTTATGAGTGAATGAATGACCTTTAGGTTCCCACATAACTGTGGCTGGCACTCAGTGATCCTGTGCATTCTAGATGGAGTCGGATTGCTTCGTCTCTGTGGGCTTCAGTCTTTTCAGTGTGGGCTGTTCAGTGAGAGGATCCAGCTCAGGAAGTGACCTCCAAAGACTCTGCCAGCCTCTCTGTGGGCAGTCTGCCAATGCACAGAACTTAACATCCACTCTTAGGCTCTAGGTGCTTGCAGTCAGCAAAGTTATTCTCAGAATTCACATGTCTTAGGAGAGTGTCCTGAAAGGCCCCCCTAATGTTAAGAATTTATGGATATACATAGTCTAGGTTTATTACTGTTTCTGGTTTCACTGAAGCAATAAAAAGAAAATTGCAAAACAGTTGAGCATTCACATAAAAACAAGATTTGCATTTAAAAAATTATTTCAGCTACAGTCCTCAGTAGAGTGGCTTGAAGGAGGCACGAGGGTAGGTTGCGTATTTAGAGGATGTGGAGGGACTGGAGCAAGGCTAGGCGGGAGCTTTTGGGGGACTGGGCTGAGAGGTGACCGGAGAGATGAGGGAGAATGAGAAGCGCTGGACCTTTCCCAGGCCTCACAGAGCTGAGGCCCGCGGGGGCCCACACTTTGGTCAGCACTTCACGGTGCCACTCTCGTGCTCTGTGAGCGTCTTAAAGAAGGCAGCCTCCTTAGAAAAGTTGTAACTGTGTGCATATGTGTGATGGTGGTGCATTTAGTTAAAACAATGGCTGCTTTTAACAAATGCTGCTTGTATGTGTATCTTCGGGCAAATTCTCAAGAAAGAGCTTGACGGGAAAACAAGAGGAAATGATATTTTCCCCCTTTTTGGTATCTTTGAATGTTGAACCCTGGACAAAAGTCCTATAAAACTAAGTAGTATACATTAGTTAGAACTTCCGCTGGTCTGTTCTTAGGTTTCTCTCTCTTCCAGATGCGGCCTCTTCAGTTTTACACCTTAGGCAGGCCTTTGTTTCCTTTGCAAATGTGTAGGAAGTCTGCTGGCTTCTAGAGAAAACTGGAGATTGACACAAAGTCAGGGGCTCCTTGCCTCTTTCCTCCCCTTTCCCTTGCCCCCTTGTTCATGTTTTCCCAAGGTGTGCAACACGATGATTTAGTACACGTGTCCCCTTGTCCTCTTAGGTTCCGTGGGTGCTGTTGCTGAGTCTGCCCAGCCTGTAGGCCGCCCTCTTTTTATTCTTCGTTTGCTGTATGGACCTTATTAAAATATTTACTTAATGACTAATCAATGCAGTTAATGCCACTCATTCTTTCAGACCCCTGCCCTATTAAAGGTTATAGAGGTGTCTCCGACAAGGAGAGAATATTTTTCGTGAAGTTTCTTAGCTTCTGTCTGAAATAAAACCAGTATCTTATTTTAATTAATAGAGGTGCATAGAGTTGACTTGTGTCAGATGGTGATAGCGGGGGAATTTGCCACTGCTGTGTCACCTGTTCAGTCTTGGTCTCTTTTCAGTTTGTTTGTTTTTTCTCTTCTCCGTGTCTCCTGTGCTTTTAGATCTTCTGTGGAAGCCACAACCCTAAAAATAACCTTTTGTAGTTCACCCACATATACCTGGCTTGTCACCTGTGCTTCTGTCTTCTGCTCTTCCCTCCGGCTCTTTCAGGTCTTCCTTTTCCTTGTTGGATATTGCACGTGTTCTCCGTACATTTGTGTTTTGGCGTTTGTCTCAGAGACTAAAAAGACAGGCTGTGTTATACTTTAAACTTTGTTCTAGTTGTATTTGAAAACTAGGTATAGAAAAGAAACTTTCAAGAAAATTATCTCTTGAAGATCTTCTGCTTAAAAAAAAAAGATTTTATTTATTTTATTTTTAGACAGAGGGAAGAGAGGGAGAAAGAGAGGAAGAGAAACATCACTGTGTGGTTGTCTCTCTAATGCCCCCCACTGGGGACCTGGCCTGCAACCCAGACATGTGCCTTGACTGGGAATCCAACCGGCGGCCCACCCTCAGTCCGCTGAGCCACACCAGCCAGGGTTAAGGTCTTTTGTTTTTATAATAATGTAATCTATAGGGTTAGGATTTATTTGGTAGCTATAGAATACCCATGGATAAAAGCAAAGCTAAACTTCAAACGTTCAGTTACCCTGCCCCCTTCACCCAAAGAAAAATAACCTTGAAGTAATAGTGGTGAAACAGTTTTAGGAATTGTTTTGTTAATATTTCTAATGTACTGTACTTACACAAGATTCACAGCTCCCCACTACTTTTAAAAAATGGATATACAGTAGTTATTTCCTTAATAGTACCTTCACTAAAGATCAGGAGGATCTTTTTTGGGGTATGCTATTTGAATGACTGCTCTGTATGTCTGCTGGGTTGCATACCTCTACTGGGTGGGGAATAGGCTATCATAGCCAGACCACGCTAACTCGAGTTCCAACTGAACCCAGCAGCTGGGCTCTGTGCGTAGTCCCTGCTGTCCAACAGGATTCTGTGCCTGTTTCTATAGACCGTTTTGAAGACCAAGTTTGAAGGGTGGGGGTGGGGTCTGGTGAAGTGAAATATAAGTCTCTTAATGCTCAGAACTTATATTCCTCATCTTTAAAGTCGTGTGGTTGAATGAAATGACTGCTAAATGTCTTATTTAAAATTGTGGTAACCCTGGGTTGTCCCTATATGCCAAGATTGCAGTTTCCATCCCTGGTCAAGGCACATACAAGAATCAACTAGTGAAGGAATAAATGAGTGGACAACAAAATCAATGTCTGTCTGTCTGTCTGTCTCTCTCTCTCTCTCTCTCTCACACACACACACACACACACACACACACACACCCCTTCCCTCTCCTCCTCTCCTCCTCTCCTCCTTCCTCTCTATCTCTAAAGTTTTTTTAAAAAATCTGATAATCCTACTGGTTTCCTTAATTGCACTAATGTGTTATTTGCTGTTTTCAGTAAAATAAGGTAAAACTGCTTTCTCTGGGGTGATCAGGAACAACCTTTTTGAAGAGGTGACATTTGAGCTGACACCTAGAATGATAGAGGGAGCCAAATTTATGAGAAAGTCTAGGGAAAGTGTGTTTCAGGCACAGGAAATGATTGGTGCGAGGATCCTAAAAGATGGTATATTTGAGTGTGAGGTTGGTGAGTTAGAAGGGCAGGGGAGGGATATGGGGCCCATATATGTGGGTGAATGGGGTCAGATGTTGTAGGCTCTTATAGGCCAGGGGAGGATTCTTCTTATTACCTAAATTTTAACAATCATGTGATGAAGGACCATGGGGAAGAAAAATTAGAAGACATGAAAAGCAGAATCTTAAAATCTTGAATATTACAGTGGAAATATATGCTAATCAGGAACTAATTATCTTCCCAAGATCCTCATGCTACTTTCTTTTCCTTTTCTGTCTTCTCTACCTTGCAGCTGATGAAAGTCGGTGGTGGAGGTGATAGGCAGAATAACATTTACAGCATTTTTTTTCTCTTAAAAGATGCCATATGTGGTCCTTGCTGGAGAAGTGATTGAGGGTTCATAGTTGGACCCAAGGAACAAATTGTTGTTTTATTTGTTACAGCACCCTCTCCTCGAGGATTATTATTGTGATTGTCATTTACAGTGAAAACATTTTCTTAAAAACAGGAATTTAATGTTAAATTATAGATTGATCAAGTTTCAATGTCATAAAATTTTAGCCTATTTATGGACCAGAACCCATAGGAAACTCCATTTACAAGTTAGGTATACTATCTTTTCAAAGAGTAGGAATTAAATAATTTGTCTTATTTCTCCTTTTGCCTTGAAAGCCAAGAAGTAGGGGGCTAATTCTGGTGCCCAATTGTTGAACCTGATATTCTTAGTTTTTATCAATTTTTATATTTTTGTTTATCCATTCAGTATAAACTATTTTTTTTTCCTTTAATTGAGAACTAAATTTCAACCTGAACTAAACTTGAATTTTATACTTCTACAACCTTTCTTCATTGTTTTCTATACTTGCTGGAATTAAAATCCATACATGAAGAGGAACTTATGTATAGCTCTGGACTTAATATCCTGGTATAAGACCGTAGCTGCCTTTAGTTTTCTAGAAATATTGTATGAAACATACTGACTTCATCTTAAACACAATGCAGCAGCTATTTAAAAATATGTCTCAACCTTACAAATGAGTCCAACTATTTTGCATAAGAGAGGTAGCCCCTCAGAGACTAGTGAGTCACCTGAGGCCACAAATGGAGATGATACGTGGGCACTATCGGGAAATCAGCCATGTATTTAAAGTTTAACCCAGTTCAGATGTAATGTATCTTAAAAGGTATTTATAGTTTGATATGTGATAAAATGTTTTGCATGTCTTTGTCTTGTATCAATTTAAATGCTTTGCTGTTTCCATTTTGCCTGTTTGTTAGATAAGATTATCTAGTTTATTTTAGCAGTATAAAATAACAAGCCTTGAAGGGCTTGTCTTTTGGAATCCAGGATCTATCTTTAAGCTTTTAGCTGTAATTCTCTTGGTTTACTTTGACATTTTCTTCCTATTGAGAGGTAGGAGCTCTACTTTGAATAACATGATATATTTAAAATATTATTTTCATAATACCATTAAGTTAAATTGGCCATATAAATGATCATACAGCTCAAGTTCAAGGTCTAAAAGGAATAATACTTTGGCAGCCATTGGCTGTAATGAGAAAAAAACACTACCTGTGCCCACTCTGGTAATGAGTGTTGTTAGCAAGCTAGTGGTGCGCAAAGCTGGTAGGTTTCCTGTCCTGTTGTGTGCTGGGGAGTATATTTAGAATTGGGGAGTATATTTAGAATTGCGGGGATGGTTTTATAAACAGAAAGCTTCAGGTACGCAAATTATACCTGATGTGTCCATTGGGGCTAATACTATATCCATGTTGTTCAAGTATGTTTTTTTCACTTTGTGATCATTGAATTAACCAAAAGCCTGTGTATTTGCATTATAAAATAAATCATTTATTCACAGAAGAAAAATCTCCAGGTGCACTGAAGTGAGAATATATGAGAAAGAATTAAATGCGTGGTCTCTGGCACACGGCCTTCTAGGAATATATTGGAGGGCTTTTACCTTCCCTCTTTACTCTCAGCCTTTCCTCTTCTACCCTCAAAAAGTAGGATTTCTTTGTGCCTTTGTGAGCTCATAACTCCAGTGCAGCTCCTGGAGCACAGCTTGTTTCCTGCTGTGTTTTAGGTATGTACAGTGTTCAGTAAAACCGAGTAGTTTGATAGCATTTTGCCAGTAGGTGCTGCCGTCTTACACAGTACAGTGTTCAGCCATGGCTTAAGACTTTGGTTCACAGAAGAAGAGTTCAGGCTCGTTTATCGGTGCTTTAGACAGTTTAGTGTATAAAAAGAGGCCTTTGGTGCCAATAGAATTGTAGAAATACAGAATAAGAATCATAAGTGGAAATGAAAGAGTGAGAAATTGGTGGAGGCTCTTGGAGACTGAGTCCTACAGTGTGAGCTGGACTGTGTCTGATCTGCACGGCGGTGAAAGAAGCGAACACGGGCAGCGTGTGCTGGCAGCCGGAGAGCCGGCGTTCCTGCGCGTAGCCGTCTGGGGCTGTTGAACCTTTGAGCTTTGACGTGTGTCCGAGACCAGGAAACTTTCAGAGTGTTGATCTGGTTTGGGTGGTCCTTAAGAAGACACTTTTCAATTGGAAAGAAATGAGACAGTAACCAAGGAGTTTCGTAACCCAGGTTTAGATAAATCTGATTTGCATGTTTTTAAAAATAGCCATTACTTGTCTCAGTTTTATTTTTTTTGAAACTTGGTTATTTTTGCTTTTTATGAAAGAATAGGTAATATTTGCTTTAATGTAGTCAGATATTTGTATTCGATCAGTAAAAATTTCCACTAACCTCTTAAAAAATCATCTAAGCTAGTTTTTTGTTATATTGGCAGTTTAAAATTCACACATTTCTCCAGTCTTTTGTGACTCCTTCCATGAACTTGCCCCTTAGGCAAAACTAGCAGCCACGGGCAGAGATGAGCTCCCAGGAGGGCTTCATCGCACACAGTCCTCTCGGCTTGCTTTTCACTTGTGTCGTACAAGGGCTTTCCGTATCAGCGTACAGACGTTTAAACATTTGACATTATAATTTCTTAAATCAGTGTGAAATTATTTTAATTTAAGCAAAAAAGTGAAAATCTGGCATCTTGTTATATTGAAATGTCTGGATTCTTTGTCAGCATTACGGTATTTACATGTGATTTTTCCGAATTTATCCATTGTGTTCATAGTTAGAGTTTGCAGACAACAGCTACTTCACTATTTCGATTATTCGAGAGAGGAAAAGATGAAAAGTGAGAATGTTATCTTAATACAACAGTAGTAGATAGCGCTACGTCCTGTGTGTGGAGGAGTGTCATTAAAAAATGAGCATCACTTCTTTGAGTCACCGGGTGGTGTTGGGACGTGTGATGTCTGATAGGCTGAGGGATTTAAGAAGGGGTGTCAAGGGAGCTCGCCCTGGGAGTGGTGAGGGGGGTCTCTTGGACCTCTCCTGTGCAGTCCTGGACCTTGTCACAGATGACAGAGTAGCATGTGTGTAATGAATGACGATCCCAGTTTAGCTGAAACAATCGGCTGCTTTCATGATATTTTAGAGCTTCTCTATTATAGTTGTCTTTTCAGTCTTTGTGAATGTGAAGTATATGTTATATTACAGTGAATACTCTCATTTAAAGGAGAAGGTTGCAAACTGAACAGTAAAGTTCCTTGGATGGTTTTACCCTTTGGCTTAGCTGGTTTCGGCCCTTTACAGTTTCCTTTATCACATTTGGCAAGTGTGCGCTTCTCCCTCCCGCTGTCGCTGTCGTGAAGTGAGCACTCTTGCAGACCGTGGTTACACTTCATTCTCTCAGGTTGGGCCCAGAGCAGCCAGCCATGTGACTGACTGATGTAAGATTCAGAAGTAGCTCCAGTAATATCTAAATATGAGTTTCATTTCTTTATCTTTCTCTAATATCATCAAGTCATCGACACCTACCTATTTCTGCATTGATGAGTGAAGGACTTTTTTCTTTAAACGAAGGAAAAGCTGGGAATCCTGGTGATTTATAAAAACTGGGTAATCCACTTAATTAAGGTAACGATAATGATAGTGTCTGGGAACAGTGGCTATAAACCTGCATTACAAAATGTACTTTTCTTGAACGTCATTTTGTTAAGTACTCTGAGTCCTGGACTTCCACCCTTCAGGGGAACATTAACACAAGTCCTTCTGTCGGCCCGCATCCGGTCCCTCACAACACTAGCCAGTGCCGACCGCTGCTAGGAGTCAGGTCTGGTCTAGGCACTCGGGACGTGCCAGAACAGACCAGGATTACCTGGTGGAGCTGACGCTTCAGGGAAGAGACAGACAGTGAACTATAAACTTAATAGAGACTTTTGGAACATATTATTTTACCTGGCTTTTCACCTGGTTCTCACATTACTCTAAAATATATCCTTGTACAATTCTAGATTATTCATGAATGCCACTGCTTTATGTCTCTAGTCATGCGTGGATAATTGTATAAGGCAGCTTGCTTTTTTCCCTTTCTCATTTGCCCAGCAAGAATTAAAAAACACCTCTTTTCCCTTTTTTTATTCTTTCCTTCAGATGCAGCTTTGATGGTGATGACATCTTTTGAAAGGTTTTGAGATTTATTGCTTTCCTTTGTGCATCCTCTCTTTCACTCTATCTCTCTCTCTCACACATACACACACACACACACACACACACACACGCTCATGCACATACTGTGAGGAAGAGAAGTTAGATGTTCTCTCTCTGTTTTGCAGATTAGGACACTAACAGAGGACTGGAAACGATTTGCTTAAAGTCACACAGCTAGTTAGGAATGAAACCATATTACCAACCAGATCATTTTATTCCCAAATTCATGTTTTTTACACTCTACTGTGCTGTTTAACCTTGTATATTTAAAAAAAATTTTTCTAAACAAAGATGGTTCTTTTCTGCTAGAATTCTCAGTAAGTATCCTTTTGTTAGATATGTAATATTCCAAAATAATTTTTTAACTTTCCCCAGGTGTTGAGCATTTAGAGTTTTCAGTTTCTCACTATAAAACAACATTGCGTGGGCACATTCTTGTCTTTCTTTTGGGTAGATTCCTAGAAGATGTCTTCAGTCAAAACATAAACGTTTTAAAGACTCTTGAACACTGCACATTATTTCCCCTGAGGAATGTTCTGATTTCATTATTTCTCCACATTAACCAGTTAATCCGTACAACAGAAAGCTTGACAGGACGTAATTATAGCCTTTGCCCAGGGAGATTGGAGTCACTGGTTGTTATTTATTAGTTTAACTGTTATCATCAACACCATTTCTATAAAAATTACCTGTTTTCTGTGATGGCAGTAGAAGATTCTGAGATTACGATCTTTCGCATTGTTTTGCTCTTTTCCTGACATGTAATTTATGACGGCAGTTCTGTAAGGACATCCGTATTTACATTCACATTCAACTGCTTCCATTTCCTGCGGCTCAACTGAACAGGAAAAAAAATCGAAATATTGGGAACTTTTGTTTTTAATTAGCAAGCCACCTCAGATGGCTGGGAGATGGTGTCAGTTCAGAGAACCAGACAGAGCTATTTTCATGGTAGTAATTAACATTTACTCACTCAGGGTGGGAGACCATAAATTCAAGAGATACATGTTTGAATGAAATACATCCCTGTCCCTTATTGTACATGTGGCCAGGACAGTTAATTTAGACATCTTCGGGTGTTTCATATGATTCCTAAAACCCCTGTTTGGCCCCTACTACTGGTATCTGATGAGGACAAAATATTTACTTAGGATTTACTGTTTTAATTATTAGCAGTATTAATAGAAGTTGATTGCTATTTTCCACAGAAAAGCCTTTGTCATAGTACAAGTGTGGGTGTAAATAACACTTCATAAAGGAGAAAACACACCTCCATGTTACCAGTCCGAAACTGAAACTCACGTACGTCCTCTGTGGGGGAGCTGGCAGCAGCGAGGTGAACACCTGCTCCCCCGGAGCACGGGCTGGGGCAGGCCTGGCAGAGGAGCAGGGAGGCTGGGTTCCGCGAGCCTGGCCTGGAGTGCCGGCCCGTGGACTCACTTCTTTCCCTCGTTGGGTAGTTCCGGAGAACATTCACCTGTACGTGTAGATAACCATGTTATTGATTGGTTTTAAAATCAGTGGCTTGCTTTGAAAAATGCTTCTATAAAATTCAAACATTCCTATTTTTTTAACCCCCTCAAAAGCTTATTTTCCAAAGATAAGTGTTTCAGAGAAGCCTGATAGTTGCTTCCAGTGTTAAAGTTTAAAACGTGTTTGAATTTCGTAATTCGTTGATTTGCGTAGCTGTTTCCTCCTCCTGAAAGAGTCCCACCGGAAGTCCCCTCCCGGATGTCTGTGTGGCTCACTTCTCCTTCGGGTTTTGGTCACCTCACTCTCAAACGAGCTCTGCTTGGCTGCCCGCTTTAGTAGCGCAGCCTGCCTTCCCCATCTGAATTTCCCATACGCTGCTCTCCTTCTCCGTTCTCTGTATGGTCATCTGCCTGGTGTGTTTGTAGTTTATTGTCTGTCTCTTCCCTGGAATATAATCTTTGTCTGTTCTGGCACACCCCAAGGGCCTAGACCATACCTGACGCCTAGCAGCAGTCAACACTGGCTAAATGAGAGATGTGCGGAAAAGGCTGGCCAGAGAGAGCCTTTTAATTTAAAGTGTGTTTGTTTTTTATATTTTGTATAAAATATTTTATATATTTGGTATTTGCATCTTAGCCAGTTCAGTGAACACTTCTCTTGCTTTTTGTAAGCTGCGAACCAGGAAATTGAACTCATGCGCTTGGCTTCAGGTTTGGGGCACTAACCATTGCACCACCTTGCCTCGCAGCAGGCTTCTTTGTTGGCCTTCGTAATGTTTCTGTGCGTTCTCACTACGTCTCGCTTCATATTTAACCTGTTACTTTTATTCTAGCACTTAAATCATACCTTGTCTCGGGCCTAGTTTCTAAACCCACACCTGCTTGTATACGGTTTTGGTGCCAGGCACCATCTTTACCCCTGTGTTTTCTGCTCCGTCCTTGTCCTGGTGTGCCACTGTCACGGCTCCTGTTGTATGATACAGCACTGTCAGCCTGTGATTGGAGAGTGGACATCCTCTCGTCCTCGCTGTTAGCCACTCAGGGCTGGATCACAAAGCAGCTCTTGGGGTTCTGGAAATCCCTGTCGTCAGTCTTGAGCAGGTTCATATATTTCAGACTTCAAGCTTATATATTAATGTACTGAAGTAGTTTCTACCTTTTCCCTCTTAGGAATCCATTAGTAGAAGAAAATGAGGCAGAAATATAGCAGGACTTTGCATACTCACAAATGGTACAATAGTACCAAAGTTTATGTAATTAAATATATATATATATATATATATCTTGGTAATATAATTGGTATCTACGTTAAAATTCAATATTTAATACTTGCAGTAACTATTTCTCTCTAGCAAATAAGTCATATCAATGTAAAGAGAAAACTAGGCATCATGCCTTTTTATAAATGAGCAGAGAACTTTTTGCCTTTGATATGTCCAGTTTTGAAAAGAGGACTCGGCAGTGTGAGGAAGCTGAGAAGAGAGGACGTCATAGTGCAAGGAACGGGCACTTCATTGTGTCTCTATCCCACAGCTGCCTAGTCTGATTAAAAGCATGTGTAAGTAGTTGGGAGTTGGATCTTTTATAGAAGGCTCAAGTTGTTCGGTGCTGGAAAGAAGAGGGGGAGCTATGACTCGGCATCGTTTTAGTGATGAGGAAGATTATTGGCTGTCTTTCAGATTTTTAAGCTAGTTGTTCACCTCAGTTGATTGAGCCTGGTATGATTCTTTTGTTGGGATAGGACACAGTGGAGGTCTTTTCTCAGGAACTGTACAAGGATAAATTTACAATGATGATAAAACCATGGACTGTTTCCAGGCCTTGGCTTGCTGAATTAGTACACTGGAGAAATGTTGACCTTGGCACTGACCGGAGCACCAAATTCCTTTCTCTGCATTGTTTTGCATCTCATGCAGACTCCTGCTGGATTGTGCTCTCCCAGATAGTGATAGTACGCTGAATACTCTGCTAATTACAGAACAAGCTTTTGCAAGAATTAACTGCAGATGAGGTAGGCAAAAATTATTTATAGTACCAAAAGATTTACTCCATGAATCCTTTAAATAGCAAAGTCCTTAATGCTCCTAAATATGATTGCTTATATACACTTTATAAGAAACAAATGTATTAAATATAACAAGGAAATCTCTTGGCACTATGCAAATCCAGCCTCACCGCATTTCCTTATGAACTTACGTTATCAAATGGCATATATAGTATTACCTACACAGTGTATAATACGAGTAAAAGGCACAGTAGTAGGTTATTTTCTGTGGCTGGCCTTTATAAATGTTATCTTTGATTAATTTATAACTGGATGGCATTGTTGACAGATGAAGTAGTATGTATGATATCAGTTCTTTGGAATTTTTATAATTTGCTTCATGGTCTGGTAGTGGTCAGTTTTCATAAATGTTCTGTTTGTTTAAAAAAAGGGGATATGTATATGAGGTCTGTCCAGAAAAAGTCCAGCCATGGTTAATATAACAAGAACAGTTTGCACGACATCGATGTGACCTGGCAGCCAAGGACAGTGGACTGGAATGTGCATGCGTGAACAATGATGACCTCACTGTACTAGTCAGTGGGGGCGGTAGACACTGCCAAGTGAGCACGTGTACTGTGTGGCCCTCACATTCAAAATGACTGAGTGAGTAGAGCAACGAATCTGCATCATATTTTGCGTTAAGTTTGAACATTCCTCCACTGAAACTATTCGGATGATTCAGAAGGCTGCAGCTGTGAGCAACTGGTGATTGGCAGCTTCATCATGACAACATGCCCACCCGCTCATGCATCACGTCTTGTACACAGTTTTTTTGTGAAACATCAAATCACCCAGGTGACTCAGCCCTCCTCCAGCCCAGATTTGGTGCCCTATGACTTCTGGCTTTTCCCAAAACTAAAATCACCTTTGAAGGGAAGAGATTTCAGACCATTGATGAGATTCAGGAAAATACGACAGGGCAGCCATTGGCAATTGGGAGAATCCTGTGAACTCCCAAGGTTAATTACAGTATATTTTGAGGCATCATTGTCCTGTGTACAACGTTTCTTGTATCTTCTTCAATAAATGTCTCTTTTTTCATATTAGATGGCTGGATACCTTCTGGACAGACCATATTGTGTATGTATATCCATATCAGTTAGAGTTCCACAAGAGATTTAAGCTCTGTAGAAAACTGAGTGGCTCTTCTCAGTTCTCCCAAATATGGTACAGAGCTGCTATTATTTTAGATGCACAGGAAATCCAGCATCCGTTGTATGAGAGGAATAGAAAGAAATAAACATGATGAACTGCTAAATATCCTTATAAATGACTAAGAAGTTTATATACACATACCCATACCCACCATCAGTACCGTCTGTTTTCTAGGTAACAGTGTATTTTGAATAGCTGTGATTTGATCAATGAACTTTTAGATGCAGTGAGATTCTGTTTTAACACATTGCATACCACATAGAAATCTCTTAAGACGTACACCAAAGACCGCACGTTTTGGGGCAAACTGCACGTTATTTAAATCATCATAACTACAGATCGTCTCTGGAATCGTCAAAACAGTCATCCACATCTTCGATCTCACTAGGAATATCTGATAAATTATCGTTAAATACTTCCGGAAGTGTATCAGTTTCGTTGGTTTCCTTCCTTTTTCTGAGAGGGGGCATTTCTAAAAGTGCCAGGAACTTGAAGACGAAGACTATCGAATGACCAAAATACAATGTAACTGCAATACTTTATGGGTTCGTGCAATTATATAGTTTTTTGTAGATTGACCTGCACGGTTTCCACCAATGAGATCACTTCACTCGATGTGGACAAGACAGTGTGTTGACATCTAAGGTCCATAACAGATGGCTCGCGAAACACGTGAATACTTGTGAGCTTTACGCAATGTGTTAATAACTTCATTGAAGTATAATTAACTTGCCATCCAATTTGCCTATTTAAAGTATGCATTTCATTGTTTCTTAGGAAATTCACAGAGTTGTGCAACCATCATTACAAATCTAATTTTAGAACATTTTAGAGTCCTCCAAAGAAATGCATCAAGCAGTCCTCCCCTCCCCCACAAGCAACCACTAATCTATTTTATGTCTCTCTGGATTTGCCTGTTCTGGGCATTTCATATAAATGCAGTCATACAAAGTGTCGTCTTTTATGTCTGGCTTCTTTCACTTAGCGGAAGTTTTCATGGTTCATCTCTGTGTGACACGTACCAGCACATCATTCCTTTTATTGCCGGATAACATTTCATTGTTGGATATACCACATTTTGTTTATCCATTCATCCGTTGATGGGCATTTGGGTTGTTCATAAACTGCAAGTATAAATTTTTGTGCGAGTTTATGTTTTCATCTAAGGAAGTGTTTTTAGCTGATCTTCTACATAAATATCATTCAATCCAGAAAGGCATACAGCCCACATCAGAACACTTTCACTTGTAATTTGTTGTGAGATTGCTGTGGTTGGGCTAGGGACAGAGTAGTCGAGAGGGGACCTAACATCCCCCTCTGGAGTGTCTACCCTGGACCAAGCACTCTGTTAGGAGCTCTGCATACGTCGTCTCGCTTAATCCTGCTGACAGTCATGTGAGGCAGGTACAGCTTTCCTCATTTCACAGATAAAAAAACCAAGGACTCAGGAACCTAAATAACTTGTTCAAAGGAGACATAGCTGATAAGTGATGAGCCAGGCACATAATACAGATGTGTCTACTTCCAGAGCGTCATACAGAAATGGAGAAGTCAGGAAATTTTAAACATTAAAAGAAAAAGAGTTTTTTAATGGTCATCTTCTTTTACTAAATCAGGTCTTTGCAATGACTTTACCTTTCTTCCTTTCCTTTACTTGACGGTATTTGTTTTCTACTACTGAGAGGCCATTGCTCTGTGCCTGTGTATGCAGTAGTAAAATCTTTTGGCTAAGTCAAGGGTGTTTTGTCCAAACACAGTCTTATACTGAAGCCTGATCAAGTGTAATCAGTAAACGCAGAGGTGCTCCGGTTGAAGCTTGGAGAATTTCCTGGAATTCCTAATGGCTCTGCTTTTAGTCTGAAAACAGAGGAAAAACATCATTCCTCACACAGCATGCTTATTTCCAGGCTGTAGTCCTTCAACAATTGGCAAATTAGTAATTGGAATTTGTATTCACGTGTCTATTTTTAACTGATAGTTTATTTAGATAATATTTTGATGGGGAACTCTTAACATATCACATGGTTGCTGTTTTAACTTAAGAATAAAAATAAACACAAGTACAATGTAGAAATGCTATTTTGATGGTGCTAAACCTTTCATGGAAACAGCTTCTATCAGAAGCATTAACACTAGCACAATGTGTTGATGAATCCAGTTCAAGGCTTTTAATATGTTACTTAAATAATTTTACATTAGTTTAAGATTGCTTTGCAATATTCTGATGTTAAGTAAGTAAACCAGATTTACTTTGTAAGAATTCAGCCTAGATCAAAGTCTCATTGACATAAGACTGCTGTGAAAAAAGTTATCAAGAGGATTAGTAGTAAGAAGTTTATGAGGGTGTTTCTCACTGTGTCACAGTTAAATTGGCTTTTAAAAGTTTTAAGGCCATGGTTTGTGGTTCTGAAGGGGACATCAAATAGCAGCAGTCATTTACCGCCACTGACTGGAAATCACCTCATTTACTGTGTATTTTTTGGATTATGGATTTGACTATATGTAACAGAGACCCCAAATAACAAGTATTTAAACAAAACAGAAGATGATCTCCATGTCATTTAATAGCCTACACTAGTATGGCAGCTCCACTTCATCAGGTCATTCATTGGGCTTCAGGCTCTTTCTGTCCTGTACCTTCGCTATCTGTGGATCTGACCGTCACCCATGGTCCAAGATGGCAGACTACCACAATGCCATTTCAGCCACCACGAAGGAGAAAGAGAGGGGGCTTGCTTTCCCCTTTAAGAGCACGGCCTGGATGTCCCACACATTCTTTCTGTCCACACCACACTGGCCAGCACTTAGGTATTTGACCACACCTACCTATGAGAGGACTGGGAAATGTGGTCAGTACCCTGAATGGTGGTTTTGTCCACTAGAAATTTGATTATGGAAGACAACAGAAGGTACAGCGGGGAGGGAGGGGGGACTTGTTTCTCCTTAAACCCCTCGGCACACAAACTGCTTGTGCTTGGCTTTCTTAATGATATTTTCTCATCTTCCATATTCTGTTAAAACATTGTAATTACATTCTTTAAAAAGCTTTATTCTGAAAAAACTATGTTACAAAAACACTTGTTTCAAATGGGGAAGGGAATAAGAAAATAGTATTTTAAATTGACAGGGTATTTTAAATTGACAAAGTATTTTTAATGCAAGAATAATAGTAATAATAAACTTTAAAAAATTCTAAGTATATAGCTGTAACACCTAAACGTAATCGAACATATCCAAAATTTGATTATTTCTAGCTTTTCTTCTGGAATAATGGCTTTTCTTATTACCACTACTGTCATGATGAGGGAATGTTTATTCTTTTTAATCATATTTTCATATATTGACAGCATTCCAAGTTTGTTATTTTTTCTATAGTTATATTTAGATATGTGGCAGGGTTTTGTTGTTTGGAGGTTGAGTTTAGGGAAAGAATGGTGTACTGGGTTTTTCATTATTGCTGAGCATAAGTAGCAGTAGTGTGTATTTTTCCTTTTAATTCCTAACTTTGTGATCAGTACACTGAGTGAAGTACAGGAAATATCTGTTCAAACTCTGAAGTATTATTCCTTGCATTGTTGTTTTTGCTATTTTAGGAAGGAATTTGGCTGTTCTTTTTTTTTTTTCCCCTCCAAGTGAAACTGCAGGAAAGAAGTAGATCTTTTGGTAATGATATTGGAGATTTAAATATCTCTAGGGGAACAATAGGCACACACAGCACGGAAAGAGCCAAACCATACTATGTCAGCATAGCTCCTAAACATGGGTGGCTAGGTATTTATAAAATTAGAAGTCATTCATGAGAATCCTTAAGCAGTTCATCACACCTCTTTCTTTCACTGTCATTTTTTACCTGCTAAGTATATCAGCTCTTAGACTACTGAAATACCGTGGTCAGCTTTCTCTTACAATTATTTTTATTATTTTGCTCGTTTCCCCACCCTTGCTCAGAGAGCCTCTTTTCCTAAGAGTATTATTAACATTGATTCTTTTGCTGAGGCTGCGTTGAGGGTGTGGGTTGTTTTTATTTAATTTTTTAAAATAGTGACCACCAGTTTAAATTGCCACAGTGAAAGAGGAACCAGCAGCAGCATCTGGATGTCTTTTATGAATGTCTGATCCAGGGTGGATCCTTCTGGGTTCCGGAACTCCCTTTTCCTTCCCACCACTGCTGCTGGTGGTTCTGTCCTCTCCCTTCCTCAGCCTCTTCCCCTAGTGACCCATCCCTTCAGTCACTCTTTCACAGACCCGGGCCCCCCACGCTCTGAATGTCACCTCTAGGCCCCCCAAAGCTGTGTCTTACACCAGCAGTCATCTCTTCACTTACAGTCTCTGCCCCATCCCCAGGCCTTTAGGAGAAAATGCCTAAGAAAATGTTAGTTTTTAGTGTTTTCTCTAAAATATAAATTAATCTTTCATCTTCTGTTCTTTATCATTTTCTCATGGCTTTTGTTTTTAATAGGTCTTTTTTTCTTGGGCTTTGGTAAGTTCAACGTGAGAAAGGAAGACCAGGAATGGGAAGTAGCAGAGGAGAATTAGCCCAGCATGAAACCTTACATGTCCTCCTGATCTCCCTTCCCAGACCCCTCTCAGCTCTCTCCTTTCGGAACTGTTATTTCTTCCTGGCAGTGATGTGTTCTGCTATCCCAAGATGGATCCTAAGTGCATTCCCCATAGACACTTTATAAAGTTACAGAAGTTAGGTTGGTAGTAATGCAAACCATTATTCAGCAAGTATTTGTTATTGCTTGCTTGCTTATTAACCAATAAGTACTTGCTAGCCTGGATCCCGTCATCCTCCCTTCCATCCCCCTTTCCTATTAAACCCCAGCTCTAAATCATTCACATCATCAGCCTTCTCCCAGGGACTGCTGGAGAAAATCACACAACTGGAAATTGGTGCCGCTGCAAATGCTGCTCTCTTGTCTCCCTGGGCCCTGGACAGTGCTCCACACACTCTCCATTTCTCTAGTTAACTCCTTTGCCATTAGAGTAGCAAAGTCATTGAGTTCTCACCCTGTGCTAGGCGCTAAGAACTTGGCATGTATAGCCCCCTAATCCTCATACAACACGTAGGTTCTGTTATCTTTGTGTTACTGTTGAGGACAGTGAGGCTTAGAGAGGTTAACTTTTCAAGAAACAACCATCTAACAATGGGCAGAGCTGGGACTGCAGTCTGTATCTACTGCAGAGGGCTCCCATTCCTCTCGTGGCACTGTGTATCTCACTAAATCCCTCTCTTCCCTCTTTTCAGCCCCTCTCAGCAAAGAGCCGACAGAGAGGCACTTCGAGTGGTAGTTAAGAGCTTGGACACTGGAGCTAGGCCATCTGGTTTGAAGCTGGCTCTCCCACAAAGAAATATGTCCTGTACAGGCCACTTATTCTCCCTGTGCCTCACTTTCTTACCTGAAAACTTGGACCAGTAATAATACCACCCCCTGGATTGTCTTAAAGATTAAATGAGTTAACACACATGAACGCTCTAGATGAATGGTACCTGGCATGAGAGAAGAACTAAATGAATGTGGAGGAAAAAGAGACAAAAACCCTTTCCTCTGATCCTATGCAGAAAGAAATTTAGAGGTTATCAGACTGGAGCCCCGCCCCCAGTGCTCCTCCTCCATCGATATTTGCTTATCCACCCATGTCTCCTTTCTTAGAGAAAAATGTATCAATAAGGCCCTATAGTGCTTTGTCTCATTGACAAACAAGGAGATAAAAAGGCTGTTCCCTACCGTCCCAGGGTTTCCAGCTCCTGTAAGGCTGCCCCAAGGGCTAAGGGTAAACCTTTCCACATCCATAAAGCGCTCACAAGTCAATGACACAGAGCATTCCCAGCATGTCTGGGAAGCCCTGGAACTAGCCCTATGGGTAATCCATGCCCCCAGCTGTGGGTCTTATTCCTTCTTATCTTTTCAGGAACATCATTCTTTATCAATTACCTTGTTCCTTTGCTTTTTTTTTTTTATGTTACTTTCTTGCTTAAAGCCCTTCAATGGCTTTCTCTATCATTCATAATAAAATCCCAAATCCTTCAAATGGTCTCCCGGACTTTGGAGGACCTGGCCTCCCCCTCCCCCCGCTGCCCCCCACCCACCCAACCCCCACCACCGCCAGCCTCATCCCAGCTCCATCCCAGCTCCAGTTGCCACACTGCCTTTCAGCCGTGCTCCTGCCTAGACCCGTCCCACTCAGCGTATTCACAGGGGATCTGCTTAGCATACCGCTGCAGGCCCACAGCCCTCTGCCCCCAGCTTCTGTTTCATTTTCAAAATATTTTAACATATTCATTTTCTTAGGACTCAGCTTAAATATCACTTCCTCAGAGCAGCCTTCCCCAGCTGCCCAGACTAGGTCATGTCCTGGGTTTGAACCTTCCATGCCCGTTTGCTCTGAGCATGTGCTTCAGAAAAATCTGTCAAGAGCTCTCAGCCCCTGCGCAACTTCTGTGTAGCCCTTGTCATACTTGTGATTAAGTCATTAATTATATCATTAGTTTTGGATGTCTCTGTGCTGCAAGAGTCCATAAACTTAATGATGATGACTGTAAATTTCGGGACCATGTGGTCTTCTGTCCTGTACCTCTTAAAGTAGTGCTTTGCAGGTAGGAAGTTCTTAGTAGATCTTGGTTGAATCAGTGTTTTAACCTCTCTAGTAGCAGTTTCTACATAACATAAATGTGCCCATCTTTAAGAAAAGGGGAAAAAATGCTCACTCTCTTTGACTCTAAGCCTTCCGTAGATACTGCCCCGTATTTGTTCACTTTATAACAAACATTAAAAGGAAAAGTCTGTCACTCTCACTTCACCTCTTATCCATTCTTCAGTACTCTAGATAAACTCTTTCTCCCTCACTGTCCTTTTAAAACTATTCTTAGTCGGGCCACTGGTGATCGAGCTGCCAAATCCAGCAGGTAGTCTTCAACCTTTATTTTACATTTGTGACCGTGCACTCTTCTCCTCTCTCCCTCTCCCTTCTCTCTCACTCCCTCTTCGTTCCTGGTCTTGCTGCCCCTGTGTTACTTCTTTTTCCTCTGCCCAACCTTTAAATATCGGTTTTCTTCAGGATTCCTCCTCTGGCCTTCTCTTCTCAGGCTGCATTCCTGTTGGTGAGATCATTAACACCCAAGCCTTCAGCTGTCACTTCCCACACTGATGGTGAAAATCTAATATCTGTCCTAGAGCTTATCTTATCAATTGCCTACCAGATAATCTTCCCTTGGTTTTGACTTACCACACATAACAGTGCTGGGCAAGTGGCGTTCACCCAGCATACGCCAAGAGCAGCCATAGAGCTCATTCGATCCTGAATCCTGATTCCTGCAGGTGAGGAAACAGGCTCAGAAAAGTGCAGTGGCTGGCCTGGGACCAGAGGGCTAGTTTAGAGCAAAACAGGGAGGAAAACCCTGTCTCCCCAACATCTAGAATTCCAGGCTGTGAATCCATGCCAAGCACATGAAGATCATCTGTTTTCTTTCTCATTGGAAAGCCCTTTCTACTCTGACCTAACCAAGTTGCTCACTTTAGGATCCACATAATGTAGCGGTGACAGTGTTCTCTCTGCTGTGTTGTCCCCTGAGCATCTTTGATTACCAGAGCAGTGTGAACCGGCTACAACAAAAATCTTCACCTGTTTAAAAAAATTTTCACTTTACTTCTGCACTTGCAAGAGTACATGGTTAGATTTTTTCGTCAATTGTTAATTTTATCTATACCACTGATAAAGAACGCATGCACTGTTTCATTCAGCTTCAGTGATTGGCATAGATATTATTACTTATTGCCTAATTTTTTTTCAAACTGTAAGAGAAAGTTTATTTAGAAAGTTACAGAGGTAGGAAAATTGAGCCAGCTGGGCGTGGAATCAGGAAATGGTTAGAGGCAAAAGGAGGGCCCTGGGAGCTTAGGACCAAGAGAGAGGCAGAGGTAATCGCCTGGGGGGAGGGGGGGGCAGAGGAGGGGCAGGGCAAGGGTGTGCTCCCGAGAGGGGGAGTGCCCTTACTGCCCAATTTAAAAAATTTTTCTGATGGGTGTCAGAGTAAAGGCAGATTAATTGAATATACTTACCTGTTCGTGCAAGAAACAGTTTTTTGATTTTCTGAGGAATATTAAAGATGAAAGTCAGGAAAAAGAGGAACCCATAAGGAAAACTACGTTTTTCCTGACCTTTTTTTTCCTGGGAGTTTTTCCCTGGACCTTTTCAGTTTTAGCTCTAAATTAAAATCCAACATCCATAGTTACAGGCATGTTATTCCTGTTTTGTGCATAGTGGCACTGTTTTATATGTGTATATTTACATATATTCATTTTAGCTAATCTCTGCTCATCTGGTTTAGGAATTTGTACCTCCTCTTTGATGTCGGTTTTCCTTCTGGTAGCCGTTGGCACCCAAAGGCACTACCACAACTAATGTTGACTCCTATTACTGAGGTTCCAGCACCATAATATGTCTTCAGAGGCACTTAATGCATTTTCTCCTTTTGTTTTTTAAATGAGTACCTATCAGCTTAGAATTTTTAAAATACCCCTTTTAAGGATAAAGTTATTGTTAGGCCCTAAGGGTGGGGCTGGCTGGGGTGGTGTCAGCTAAAACTAGTTGAATGTGCACCGTGTGCCAGGGACTTCTGCATTTATTCCCTTATTCAGGACTCGTCACAAGGCAGGAGTTATTCCAGTTTTGCCTATTGTGAAACTGAGGCAGAGTTGTTCAGTGACTTGTCAAGGAGCCAGTAAATGGCAGACTCGGGGTCCAAACCCAGGTCTGCCTCAGGCTTGCACGGGCCCAGGGATTCCTCTTGCTCTGCGTAAATACTTGGGTCATTTGTATAGCACATTTCTCATTTGCAGGCGTAGTTTTTCTAGTGGACAAGTGAACATACCTTTTGCATTAGATGGATTAATTTAGCCAGCTGCGTGATGATGTAGTCAGACTGAGAGTTCAGTTTCTCAGTGTGTCTCACATGTTTCACTCTGTTGGTTTTTATCTGTTGGAGCTTGCTTGATGCCTTAGGTGAAATACCATCTGTAAGAAGTCATATATATTTGACCTAGAAAACAGAGCTGTGCAGCCAAAACAATTCTCTGATTTGAGTTTTGGGAGAAAGCTATCTGGACTTCCTCTTAAGTTCCTGACGTGGAAAATGTCTAGCTGTTGTTTTAAATGAGGTGAGAGGGCCTCTACTGAGAATGGAGATTTGTCCTAAAGTTAATTCCCATGAAACTCTTTTGAAAGATTATTAGAAAGAAGAGAAACTATAAGTTTTATAAGCTGCCATTTGAAGACTTTTAGAACCACTGAATTTTTTACAAAAGAAAAATTAGAATAAAAATTATTGTTTTCTTTCAGCAGATTGTAGTGTTTTAACAGTTTATTTCTGGATAGACTATGAAACTGTTGTATTATTTCACCCTCCATTCAACCTAAGATTCGTCCTACCTGTGTGCAGAAGGAAGTTATAGAGACACGGCAAGACAAATGGTTACGAAAAGACAGATGGGGCCCTGGCTGCATAGCTCAGTTGGTTAGAGTGTTGTCGTGGTACACCAAGGTTGTGGGTTCTGTCCCTGCTCAGGGCACGTGCAAGAATCAACCGATGAATGCATGCATAAGTGTAACAAGTCAGTGTTTTTCTCTCTCTCTTCTCTCTTAAATCAATTAAAAAAATAAAAAGACAAAGGACAAGATGCCCTGTTGCTGGTTTTAGGAGTAAGGCCATTTTTTTTGTGTGACTCTGAGCCTTTATTTTGTGTGTTTGTGGGCCCTTATACGTCACCTCTGGAAGGAGGATGTTTGAAGGATGGGTGGCTGGTGCGTGTAATTTATTGAATGGAATTATTGTTGTAAGAAGAACATGATAAAATTTAATAATAAAAATTGTCTTCTAGCCACTGTCTCCTGCACATGATCCAAATCCTCTGCCTTTTTCAGTTTTGCAGATTGACCTCGTTCACATTCACAGCTATATTTTTTACTTTCTCTGTATATGTCTACTTAAAAATTCCTAATGTGTGAATAGCCACAGCTTCACTCCTCTCCCCCATTTCCAGCCATAGCAAACATGTAGCACCTTCCTGGTCTAAGATGTATTTATTTATTAGAATAGGTTTATTAGATACAGGTATAGGTTTGAAGGTGATGACTCTAGAGCTTTTTCTTCTTAGTTTTCTTTCTTTCCCTACTAATTACTCCTTAACAAAAAAGAAAGGCTACACTCTCTGTTAGCTGACTACTTAGTTATGATGTATAATGACTTCTTGCTGACTTTTCAACTGCCCTTGGACACAGTTGCCCCAGTTGGCTGTCTCAAAAGATGATTAAAAGAGATAATTCACTCGGCGTCCTGTTGGGGTGGGAGTGGGGTGGGATTTTTAATGCCTTCTGCAAAGTCATCAAAAAGAAAAAAAGAAGAAAAAGTCATCTATATTTTGGAGTGAGTCATAAAAATTGTTTATCCCGTGGTTCACTGTATGCACGATAGGTTGGTTTTATACTTTTATTGCATTTTACTTGGGGGGCCGCCTACAAATTAAAGAACAGTATGAGAAGCCCTGAGACCCAGGTTCTGGTCTTGCTGTGTATCCTTAAGCAAGACATGGGTCTTTTCACATGTTTCTTCTTCTGTAAAGGTATTTTTTGTTTATTGAAGGGGATGTCTAGGTAAATCAAATGAATGGATATCAGACTATTTTGAAGAGTTAGAATGATGGTTGTGCCATACAGAGACATTTAATGAAGAGGAAAGAGGGATGTAAATTGGTGATGTATTAGATAAACATCAGCACTATATTTCAAGTGTCTGGAGATGCCCTGTCAGGGCACAAACAGTGGGTGGAGCCCTCCCATTTGGCTGGGCCTGCTGGAGCGGCAGGAGACCAATGTCCTGTTCACTGGAGATCGAACTTACAGCTCTCATATCCTTCTCTTGCTCCAAGCATGCCACTCCCTTCCACAGAAACTGGGTCTGCACTCCCAGCATCTGTCTCTCCCGATAGTCACCCTTTAAGACTCAACCTAAGAGCGATTCTGTGAAGCTGTCTCAGTCTTTCTGAAGCTGAGTTTGGAGTGCCTTTCTGACAATGAATATAGATAGGGTAGTGTTTAAGAGGAGGCGCCCTGGATTCAGGGCCCAGTGCTGGGTTCAAATCCCCATCACAGCACTTTACTAGGTGTGACTGTGCCAAGTAACTTAAATTCCTAGGCTCAGCAGCCTTACCTATGAAGTGGGAAAGATGATAATATCACCTTACAAGGCTGTTGTGAGGCCCTCGAAACAGAGACCGATGTATAGTTAAGTGCTTGAGGAGTGTTCCCTTACTTATTGAGTATTATAATTATTTTTATTACCATTATTTCTTTTGTACTCCCATAGGACTTTGTACATAATCTCTAATATAGCAACTGTGGCTTTTATTGTACCTATTGTTTAGGCTGGGGACTTCTGGAAGACATAGATACTGTTTTATTCATCTTTGCTTAACACTACATGCCATTCATTCAGTGCTCAAAACTGGTTTTCCTGGGATCCGCAGAGTCCCCCCAGCCATGGCCACTTCTGACTAAACAGGTGTGCCTTTGGGGCAGGGCTGCAGTGGCACGTACCTTTTTATTTCAATTGGAGCAGAAAGACTTTATGGCTGGAGCTGCAGTCCTTGTTCTCTGCCTGTCAGTTTTATGTGGACAGAGGACCTGGTGGCCTTCAGGATTTCCTAAACCCTGCTTTGTTTAGGGCCTAATCGCTCAGGGTGCTGTGTAAGGTCATCTGTGAAAATTATTTAGCATCACCCTACTTTGCTCTGGAAGAACCCTAAAGAAACCACCAAACATGACCATACCAATACAGAGCCAGTCAGCAGCCAAGTGATTGCATCATTAGGAGTTTGTTACAATTCTGATATTAGAATGAAGGGCCAGACCCAAACCAAAATGTCACCTGCTCTGTAAATCTTCTTTCCCTACTCAGCAGAGATCGTGAGGCTTCCTTTGCGTTCCACCCTGCGCTGGTGTGCATCTCCGCTGTGGCACTTGGGAAGGCGTGTTTGCCTTCCTTTCCTCTCCTTTCTTTGTGACACAGTGGCCACCCCTACCTCCACCTGGCCCGTGGGGTAGGCTTCAGTAGGCTTTCAGTGAAAGTTTGTTGATATTGCTACTTTCTGTAGTCCAGGCTCCATACTATCTCCTTTTAATCCCAATAAAAACTTTGCATGGTAGATATTATTGTTCCCCATTTTACAGACACAGAAACTGGGACTTACCAAGAAATCAGGTAAAATTTGTCTAGAGTCACATTGCCACAAAGTCGTAAGGCTGTGCTCCAGAGGTGGCTGTGTTGGGCCCAGACTCTGAGGTTCTTCACGGCACTGTGCCATCTCCCCAAGTAAGTGTACACTTGATGGCTAAGGGACGGTAGGACTATTTCCCCATCACCGCTGACCTTTAAGAGGCATGGCTTGGCTGGCAGGCTCAACACACCTCCTCTCATACCCCTTAGTCCGTCTGCTTGAAGATGATTTGTGGGCTGCTTTTGCCAGGCCATTGTCATTGTCCCAGGTGGTGAGGAGAGAGGTTGGGAACATACTTCCTTTTTGTTCCAGCTTGCACATGTGTCTTTCCATGGGTCTGGAATTGGCTCTTCAAGGGTGTGGCAGTGCCGAAGCAACTGGACAGTCTTAAATTGTCTCCTGGGTGCCTGGGTCCACGTCTCATCAGGCCGAGTGCCTCCACACCTGCCAGGCATTGCAGACGCATGCACTTTTCCCTCTACGTGTGCGTGTGGGCAGAGAAATGCGGTACCCTAGTTGGAGGGGAAGGCTAATCCTCCCTTTGTTAGTTCTCAGAAAACTTGCACAACAGGTTTAACTCCCATCTATGCCATTTGGATGCAAATTTTATACTGGTAGAGCTATAGCACTCCTTTTTGTTTTATATGCCAGATGGTAAAAAAATCTGTTCTGAGTAAGAATGTCTGGGGTTGACAACCTTAGTGTCTGTGAGTTCCTGGGGTTCCGCGCTGTCCCTTGAGGCTGTAGCCAGCATTCTTCCCCTCCCGTCTCTGCCCTCCTCTCTCCACGCTACCCAGCACGCTCCGGACTTGATTCTTTAGCGCCCAGTGACTTATGTACATTTCTCTCTTCAGGCAGGCCCAAGTGTTGCTTTTCTGACCATCTTTGGGGTCTAGCTGTCAAATTTCAATAAACCTTTGGTTCACTGGATTTCTCCCCCTGAGCCTTTCAGCTCTTGCTAATGTAAAGACCTATTTTTCTCCCATTTCTAGTTTTCCACTCAAGCACACATGTCTCTTTGATTTATTGTTCTCTCACTGCCTCCATTTTATTAATTCATTCAGTTTATCATTCAACAAGTGTCTATTGTGCCAGGCTGTGGGCGGGCTACAGAGAACAGACACAATCCCTGCCCTCAAGTGCACGTTCTAGTACGGACACAGATATGTACACAAATGATTAAAATGTTGGTGCTATGCTGAGTGTATCATAGAAGTGTGCAGAGTTGTAGGGGCACCAAGAAGAAGTGACTAACAAGGGGTGGCAGGCATCACTAAGAAGGTGACTTGAGAGCAGAGCCTTGTGGTGAAAGAAAAGGGAGAGGACATCTGTGAGTGAGTGTACGGCTCACCACCCCAGTCCTCACGTTCTCACTGCGGTGTATCTTCTCCTAGAGCTCCTTAGTGTGTCTGCTCATTTATGGGTTTACTGCAGTTAATTAGCGTAGCTAAGTTAGACTCTCGCGATGGACTTTTTCAGAACCTGAGATGGTTGATTAATGTCCGAGATACCAGGTCTAACCGTTTGTCCCATGATAATTTATTGACAGTGAATGATTGAGACTCTGAGCACTGAAGAAAGCTTTTAAAAGCCTTTTACTTTATCAGATGTGTTCTGAGCCAGCAGAAGTGGCCTTTGTGTCCCCTGGGGATGGAGGGAGGCAGGGAGAAAGAGAGAGAGGGAAAGAGGGGTGGAGGTAGGGAATCTTACGAGTGGGGAGTGGGACAGGAGAGTGCTCTTTTGTTTCTTTTGCAGTAAAATAAGACACAATTTCCTGTTTCTAAGAAGGTTTCCTTGATAGGCTCCCACATCTCTTGTTTGTTGTCTCTGTTGGCGCATTGTACCACCACAGTTCTAATAGCAAGCCTTGGACAAGGTCTGTAGTCTGTAAATATTTGTTGGATGACTAATGGAATAAATAAATGAAAAATGGTGGTATACCAGTATCTTTCTGGGAGGTTTTCCTTTTTATTTCCTGCACTATTCTTGGAAATTTTTCTCTACAAAACTAGTAGGTCAGTGCAGTAACAGCCAATTTAAAATATCTTAATGAACAGATGGATGTAGTTTGCTAATTTGAAAAGGTTTGGTTTTTATTTTTCAAAAAATGCACTGTGGATCTCTCTTATTTTAGTAGAGAAATACAAATGAAGGGCTGTTATGATTAAATTTGTGCAGCCTTGCAAGTTGTCACTATTGCGGCTGTGAAATATTTACTGTTCCTTAAAATAATGGGTGTTCATTGCAGGAAAATTAGAAAATACAGGCAAGCAAGATGGAAAAAAGCTAAAGCCAACCCATACTCTTGCAGGCCATAGCTAACCACTGGTAATATTTTGCTGAATAAAAATCCAGATTTTCTGTGTGTGTGTGTGTGTGTGTGTGTGTAAAATTATTATTAATCCAAAAATTGAATACACTGTATAAACTGTTTAGTGTCATGCCTTTTTGTCCTGCTGCACATTAAGACCATCCTATCTTGTGAACAAATATAAATCTGTAGAATCATTCATTCTTAAAAAAATATTTTTGAGATTATACAAATCAATCACACTTATTTTTTAAATCAACCTGTTATATAGAACAAGTGAAAAATCCCCCATAATCTCATCTGCACAAGGATAAACATTAATTTAGTGTATATATATAGTCTTCTAGACTATTTTCTATGTATATGTAAACAGCTATTACTATATTTTTAAAGAGTTTATTTTTAGATAGAGGAGAAGGGAGGGAGAAAGAAGGAAACATCAATGTGTGGTTGCCTCTTGTGTGCCCCCTACTGGGGACCTGGCTTGCAACCCAGGCTTGTGCTCTAATCAGGAATGGGAACCAGTGACCCTTGGGTTCGCAGGTCAGCATTCAGTCCACTGAACCACACTGCCCAGGGCAGTTCTTTTTTTTTTTTTTAATTACAAAATTAGATCCTATTATATCTACTGCTCTGCAGCTTGCTGTTTCCTCTTAATATGTTTTAGCCATCTTCATGTGCCACAATACATTTGGAATACCTGCATGTTATTACGTAGATTAGGGTTTCTCATTCTCAACACTATTGACATTTTGTATTGGATAATTCTTTGTTTTGGACTGTCCTGTGCATTGCAGAATGCTTAACAGCATCCTTGACCTCTGTCCCTCAGATGCCAGTAACACTCCTTCCTCCAGTTGTGACAGAAGACATGACAGAAATGTCTTCAGACCTTGTGAGTTGTCTCCTGGGGGACACAGTTACTCCTGCTGAAAGCTGTGATGTAGATGGTCTGTAGTGTCAGCTTCTAGAGTCCTTTCAGATTTTTCATGACAAAGAATAGGTCAGGGAATATTCTTAGTTGATTTTTGTGTACCTGTGTGAATGTTATCATTGAATAAATTCCTAGAAGTATAGTGGCTGAATCAAAGTTTTGAAAGCAATGGCCAAATCACTGCTAAGAGATTGTATCAATTTATTTTTCAGAACTATATTCTGATGATCCCAAAGCTGTGTCTCTTTCCTGAGTCCTAGATCCATCTGTCCAACTGTTAAGTGGACATCTCCTTTTGTATGTCTCGTCATAGGCTTTTCCTAAGCTCAACTCTCATTCACTTTGATCCAGCAAACATGACACTTCTTGCTACATTTTTGTCAAAGAATATCACCATCTGCTTCATTGCTGAAGCCAGAAATCGTCTTCTCCATCCTACTTCCAACCAGTCATCAAATCCTATTCAGTCTTCCTTCCAAATGTCCCTTCTAATCCACTCACTTTTCATCCCTTCTACCACTGTCTTTAAGCTACTACTAAAGTGTCCTGTGATCACGGTAGTAGCACTGGGGGAACTGATCTCTCTGGCTTCTCCTGTGGCCCCAGTCTCCTCAGGAAGAGTGAACTTGCTGCACTCCTCGATCTGAGTGTCGCCCCCCTGCCCCCCAAGCCTGTCAGTGAGCCCTGCCACCTCTCCACCTTCTGCTCCGCCAGTCAGATGCTGAGACCAACGGCAGCTGGCATCCATCACTCCTGATTTCAAATCTGGGTACATCAAAATGTACCCCCTCTCCCCTGCAAATTCAGTTTTTAATAGGTAAATGTAGTAAATTTGAATATATAAATTACTTTTATACTAAAATTTGACTTTTAAATAAAGTTTTATCTCACTAAAGAAAAATTCTGTTCTGGAAAACAATGCTCTGTTGTGTTACCTCACCACATACATTCTGCCCCGCTTTGAGTCACTCATTCTCCCTTGAATGGCCTCTTGTTCTCCTGCATTTCCTACTCCTTTCAACCCTGCACTCTACCCATCCCTTTGCTACCTTTTCTTCAGTGCTCAGCACATTTCTTGATACTTTAACCACACATTTTCTCTGCTGCTAATCAGTTTATTTTTATTATTTATTGTCTATGTACTTTTGTGTGCATTATCTATACTTTTAGAAATTTAATCTTGTGAAAAAGACATGCATGTATCTAAATACAGATCTATGAACTGAGGGAGGAGGATGTGGGGTCCCAGCCCCGGGTTCCTGGACAGGTGCCAGGGTGCGGAAGGGCCTTCAGACACCCCATCCCAAGTGCACGCAGCAGGGCTTCTCCCCTTAACTTGTTCCTTTGAGTTTGTGTGGATCTAGACAGCAGTATCGTTGAATACCTCCCAAATCGATTGTATGCACTTGGTCAAACTGAAACTTCGGAGAGAGAACAAGAACGCCAGCCTTGTAGCATTCCGTTTTGGTGTGTCTTAAATACTGAGGAAACGAGGGGTACCTAGGAACTCAGGAAACCCTGACATGGTGGTGTGCAGCGTGTAGCTGAGCTAGGTTGGTGTGAGGACAGGCCCTACAATTTTCCACAAGAAGTCAGCTCCAAGCCTGTGGGAAATCACACATAGCAAAATCCCTGTCAAAGAGCTATATATTTTTTCCTACTCTCTATGTGATACTTCTGTAATACTCTGTAATTAATTTTGTTTTTACAGAGAACAGGCACAATGTAAGAACAATGCATAACATGCTCCTGTTTCTTGCTATTTTAGGGGACATCACACAGAAAGGGTATGAAAAGAAGAGGTCAAAACTCCTGTCTCCTTACGTCCCGCAGACACAAGGTAGGCAATGGGAAGTGATTTAGACCTTTTCAGTATTTTTACACCAAAGAATGCTATTTTACAGGAGATCTGTCTTTTGTTGGTTCCTGATTTCCCTTCTGTTCCTCACCAGGGGAGAGAAAAAAACGGAAGGAAAGAAAGGAGGAAATGAATCTTAACTGAGTATCTGCTGTGTGTTAGGCACTTTTAAAATACTCATGGTCATCGAATCATTTACAGAGCTTGGGTGATAGTGTGGCTGTGCAAAGCTGATACATTCAATGGCAGAAAATCCCAGGTCATGGAAAAACTGTATCTTATTTACGCCTGAGCAAGACTGTGGTGGAGAGGAGCAAAGGGAACAAAGATAAGAAGGAAGGACGGCCCTGACTGGTATGACTCAGTTGGTTGGGCATCATCCTGCAAAGGGAAAGGTCACCAGTTTGATTTCCGGTCAGGGCATGTGCCCAGGTTGCAGATTTGGTCCACAGGAGGGGCACAGGCCAGAGGCATCGATATTTCTCTCTCACATAGGTATTTCTCTCCCTCTCTCTCTCCCTTTCCTCCTCTCTAAAAATAAATAAACATCTTTAAAAAAAAGAAGGAAGCACTGCAAGGCAACTCAAGGACTGGAGTACCTGAGGCTTTGGGGGTAAGAACCCTAAGTGAACTTTTAAATTAATTCACAGCCTGACCTATTCCCTTCCACTAAGAGAGTGACATGTTTATATATCAGAAAGTTCCGAGTTACTTTTATGCTTAATTCCAGAGGGGTTGATGTAACCTTTGCTTCTAGGCAAGGCTGTCTGTCTCTAAGTCATCATATTTTTAAAGTGACTCAATTTCAGGATTTCCTTTGATAGCTTATTTCTGCTTTAATCACTTTTACTAGAAGGAATTTCTTTTTATTTCTAATTTCCCTCCTTCAATCAAAGCCCATTTCCATAAGCCTGTTCTTTGTGGAGCTAATTGCGTTTAATTTCTGGATTACAAATACCTTGAGAACTTTGTAACAATTCTAATATCTAACCTTGTAGGGTACATATAGTCTGTAGATATTTGCTGAATGAATAAGAACAAGTGAATGAATATTGGTGGTATATCAATATATTTCACTGAGGTCCTTGTTTTATTTCCTGCATTATTCTTGGAAATTCCTCCCTACAAACATTAGTAGGTCAATTCAGTGACAGCCAATTTAAAATATCTTAATGAACAGATGGATATAGAAATGAATTCAGAGAGAAGAGGTAGAAATTGGGCCAGTGACAGCTAATGAAAGCCAGCTTTTGCTGAGCAAGACATGACAGCGAAGGGGAACACTCTGATTGGCTGATGAATTGTGGATCTGGCCCGTGCCTCAGTAGGCCCAAAGATTTACTTGAGTCACTCGCTTTGAGCAAAACAATCAGATCCTAAAAAATAACTCATTAAGAAATGTAACTATAAAAAGGACCATTTTCTGTCTATTATCTGTAGTCAGGCTACATAGAAACCAGAGACCCATTTTCTATGAGAAAATACTGAGACATACTCAAGAATACGTGGTAAGCATATTCTTGCCCTTTTGGAAGCCAGATCGCAGATAGGAGGTTGCTTGGTGAGTATGGATATGACAGATGAGATGTTCAGTTGCTACAGGCCAAGGGAGTGTGCCATAGCCATCTCACAGTAGGGGTGGTCTTGCAGATAACCTCGTGGGGGAAATCAAAACCAGTTGATGGTATTCCTTCCGATTCCTGCTGCCAGGCTTTGCACTTACCACACCCGTGTCCGTCTTGTTTACTGGCTTCATTCTGGTCAATAAGGTAATCCATCCCTCTTAGCCAAGGGTAGTCCTTCCACCTGTGTTTTGAGCACCATCCCCTTCTCCCTCTTCAGAAACTTTACACTATCACCCAGTGACCCCAAGGATAGGGCAATGGGAATGGGCCACCCCGGCAGTAAGGGGTGCGGGATCTGTAGGAATTTACAAAGCAATAATAAAACCAACCAAAAAACGTCCTGCTTTTTATTGTTACCATGTATAGCATTTCTCAACACTCTCAGTAATAAAAGGCTCCTGCTGAGGCAGACAGCTGCGTTGCCCCCTTGGTGAGCCGTCACTATTGCTTCCCTGTCTCTCTTGTTTAGTCACTCTCTGCCTGTCAACCAGATTCCCCCCCTTAGCAGCTCATCATGCTTGTTACTGTTCTGTTTTTTGTTTTTTTTTTTTAATCTTCCCTTTTCAACCTCTTTCATCTTTACTTCTCTATCTCGGGTTGAAGAACTTTCTATTTACTCGACTCCTGCTCACTCCTCAGCCCGTCCCAGTCCCTTGAGGCTCTGTGTGGGAAGTGGTATCTCAGTAGTCTTTGCCACTCTGCCTCTTGAAACACTTTCCTCATTTTCTTACTCCCCTTTTCCTGTTGTTCCTCATCATCCTGGCGGGCTCATCCTGCTCTGTTGAGTGTTGAAGCTCCCAAGGCGAAGCCCCAAGCCGAGACCTCTTGACCTCGTACTCTATGTCAGTGGTTCGCAAATTTTAGCCTGCATCAGAATCACTGGAGGGCTTGTTGATACACAGATTGCAGGACCCCGTTCTCAGGGCTGCTTGACTCAGTGGGTCCAGGGTGGTGAGTCAGGTGGTGCCTGGGTTCCTGGTTGAGGGACCCAGTTTTGAGAACCAGTGCTCTATCTGCCTAGAGTATTTCAGTCATACCTTTGGCTTTAATTATCGTTTAAATACAGGTAACTCCCATAGGTATCTGCAACCCAGATCTCTCTTCAGCTCCTGATCCACAGAGTTAACTGCATACTTAATATCTCCGTATATTTGGAGGTGTTAAATATATATCTTAAAGGAACATATCCAACACAGCCATTAAAATTATGACTTACGCACACCACCACTAGCACCCCCCACATGTACATACAAAGCAAAAACAAAACAAACCAACTGAAGCGAAATCCAGGCTGCTCCAGTGCTTTTCTTCTGGTTGCCTCCTTCTGAATAAACAGAGCTCATGTGCGTAAGCCCCCCGAGTCTGAGACCTGACAGTCACCCTCAGCATCTCCTTCCTTCCCGTGTCTTACCTGTCACTAAGTTCCGGCAGCTTTCTGTTTCTTCATGAGCCAGTTTTGGTCAGTTCAGTTTTTCTAGGAAATTGTCTACTTTGGAAAAGTTTTTTAAAACTTTACTCTTTCTGTTATCCACACTATTCTCTTTATTTTTAAAGCTGTTGCTTTGTTTATATTGTTTTCTTGTATCCTCATTTATCATTTTCAGCCACTATATATATTTCCTTTCTTGTATTCTAACACTGTTATGTACCCTAAAAAAAAAATTTCCTGAGTTGGAAGCTTAGATTTTCTGTCTTCTTTCCTAAGATAGACGTTTCTTAATTTCACTGTTGTCGGAGAAATGTGCCTGCACAAAATCAGGTCTTTGTTACTTGTTAAGACACGCCTACTATTTGGTGAACTTCTATAACTCATCTATTTGTGTTTTATTTGTTGAGTGGATGGTTCTGGTCCATTAATTCAAACTAGTTCATTGTGCTACTCGGGTCTTTTCAATTCTTACTAACTTTTTGACTATTTGATCTATCAGTTCTGATAGAAGTGTGTTGAAAAAATTACTACCATGACTGGGGTTTGTTAGTTTTCCCTGTAGCTCTGTCAAGTTTTGCTTTATTGATTTTATGTATGTATGTATGTATTTAAGATTTTATTTATTTTCAAAGAGAGGGGGAGGGAGGGAGAAAGAGATGGAGAGAAACATTGATGTGAAGGAGAAACATCAATCAGTTGCCTCTCGCATGCCCCCAGTTGGGGACCTGGCCCACAACCCAGGCATGTGCCCTGACAGGGAATTGAACCGGTGACCTTTAGGTCCGTAGGCCAGTGCTCAGTCTGTTCAGCTGCACCAGCCAGGGCTGCTTTACAGATTTTAATGCTGTGCTGCTAGGTACACACAAATTAAGAATCATATCATCTTTGTGTATTGTTCCTTTTATCATGAGTAACTGTCTCTGTTCCTATAGTGTTTGTATTTTAAGGCTTTTTAAAAAATCTAAACTGTCTAGAGTTATTAGACACCTTAATTCTTCTCCCAAAGAACCCAAGGACTTTAAAAGTTCTTTTATGTTGACTCCCATCACTGCCCATCTTACACTTTAGTACCACCTTGTTTACGTGCTCCCCCGTTACCAGTTATCACTATCATTGTTTCATGTAGTTAATGGTAGTCAGTGCTGCGCCTTTATTCAGTGTTCATTGGTGTGTCTCACTTCTTCCTCCCAGTTCCATTTCCTTCTTCCTAAAGCCCATCCTATAGTATTTTAGTGACTGTTTCTTAGTGGTAAATTCTCTCCATTCATGTTTATTACTTTCTTTGCCCACCCTTGTTCTTGAATCTATTCATGTCTTTCCCCAAAAGGGAACAGTTGTAGGGCTGGTGGAATCTCTGTTCCATAGGTTCTGTAGATAAAAGAGATTAACCCTTGGCCTATTTATCCCATATATCTTTGTAGATGTTGAAGAAGGTATTTGATTTTTTCATTGGCATTGGAATGAAATTTTAGATGTATTGAATTATATTAATGCCTGAGATACAATTAAATTAAATGAAAGCCATTTTACTACATTTGGTTTGCTATGTTACTTCTAGAGGGATTCAACCTCTTCCACACTCTTTCTATTACCTTGTTGGATTTCATTCCTTCCAGTTGCAAGAGAGCTTCATTGCGAGGTGGCTACTTGAGTGTAGTGTATAAAAGTAACATCCTCCACTAATCTCATTTGAAATAAAAAGTTAATACTGCCTGCAGCACTATATTAGTAGAACGATTATGTGTACATGCTTATCTAAAAATTTGTATTAAAGACTTAGTGAATGATTTTCTTTATGAAATTGATTTGGAGTTGAGTTATTTTGGGTTGCACATTTATGTATATTTTAGATTTCTCAAATGTTACATACATCTTTAAAATAGGACTTTGGAAAAAATTAAGAATGTAACAGAGAAAATGGGGAAATAGGGAAGAGAACACAAGATTGAAGAAAATACTTAGAAATTAGTGGAAGTCGAGTAAGGACAATTTTAGTTAATAATAAGCATAATGTAATTCACTTGTATCACAGGGAGTAGATTCTAAAGTCACAGTATGACAAAAATGTAGTGTGTCAAAATTATCCTCGAAAACCCCTTAAACCTCCCAACTTAAGAACTGACTGTTGTTTCTTCATTCAAATAAAACCCAAACTTTATCTGATATTTAAGGCTCATGCTGTATGAAAAATTCATAGCTTAATAGAGGTTAAAATCATAATCAGGGCCTCAAGATTCTCTCGCTGTGAGAGGCATGGAAGAAATAAAAGTATGGTAGGTTCACATTTCTTCATTCTGAGCCATATGTTCTTTGAAAAGAGGAGCCCATGGAACATTTTTTCAGTAGTTGGAAGCTACTAGAGCCTGGTATAAAGCTTCCCACATGCCTGAATTAGCATACTTGTTGGGAGAAGGAGCCAGAAATTAACTTTCTTTTGGCATGGGCCAAAGAATTGCATTTTCAAACTACAAATACTCTAACTCCTCCGTAAATTAATCACTCTTGGCTACTCTTAGAGTTTCGGGAAAATGGAAGGTTTTGTGTAAGGGAGGCAACTGCCCTGGGCTGATTCTGTGGTCTAACCTTTAAGACACTACTTTGGATACAAGTAAATAATTGATAATTCCAGATATCTTTAATAGACTCTTAAGGTCTTCAAAATCAAGAACATTTTTTAAAAATTCATTATTATTATTATTATTATTATTATTATTATTATTATTATTCATGTCCCCCATTCTAGCATTAGTACTTGGCAGATAGTAGATGTTCTATAAATGTTTGTGGGACTGAACAGGAAGAACACTTACAATTCCAAGTACCCCTTTTAGTAAACGTCTGTGCAGACAAAAGTGTCAGGCAGTGAAAGCAGCAGATTACGGACTGGAGAGTGGTTGGTCCTGGCAGCTTGTTTTCACCCTGTTAATCTTGTAATTTAGATCTATAGAGACTGTGCGTGCACAGTGTGTTCATTCTCATCTGAGGTTTATCATTTCTTTTTTAATTTTTATTTTAAAATGAAATTAATGCATTTATTTTATTTTTTAAAAGATTTATTTTTTAGAGCAAGGGGAAGGGAGGGAGAAAAAGGGAGAGAAACACCTATCGCACGCCCCCAACTGGGGACCTGGCCCACAACCCAGGCATGTGCCCTGACAGGGAATCGAACCAGCGACCTTTCAGGTCCCAGGCCTGTGCTTAGCCCACTGAGCCACACCAGCCAGGGCTTGCATTTATTTTCAATAATTAGATGGTACTAGGAGGTTTGTAACAACAAAAATAAGCAGTGTCCTCTTTTTCCCTGGAGATACCTTCTTTCAACTCTTCTGTTTCTTCTGGCATTTACCCTGTTTTCTAAATAACATTTTATCACTTTTCTTGACTTTTTTTCAACTTGAGGCATGATTTACTCATTTCTTACTGAAAAATATGAGCATTTTTCACTTTTACATGTCTCTGCCTCAACCACAGACACCACACACTCCCTTTTTTTACCCTTTCCCCGTCCTTCACATCTCCCATTTCATGCCCATTCTGGGTTGTATGTTTAATACATTACCTTTTTTTGGTCCTGAGTGAGTGAACATTCAGTGTTTATTAATATGATTATATAAATATTGTTCACAGCTAAGTCACTGGGGTTTTATTTACTAGGATCCCATTTTCTAGGATTATATTTCCTTCCTTTTTTGCACAGTCAATCTCTCCGTTTCATTATTATTTTTGTAAGGACAGCTCTCGGTGCTGTCTCTTTCCCAGCATATATTGGAACCAGCGGTTTTCTTGTCCTGCTGTGGGCCTTCATCATCGTCCTGGCGGCATTTTGGGAAGGAGTGGGGATTGATAGAAGTGCTCTTTTTTTTAAAAATGCTCACCAGGGACATGGGACATACTTATTGATTTTCAGAGAGAGGGGCAGGGAGGGAGAGAGAGAGAAACATCTATGTAAGAGAGAAACATTGATCGGTTTCCTCTCGTACGTGCCTGTCCAGGGACCGAACCCACAACCCAGGCATGTGTCCTGACCAGGAATTGAACCTGTGACCTTTGGCTTCACAGACCGACACCCAAGCAACTGGGCCACACCGATCAGGGCAGGGACCCGCGTCTTTTGCTTTAGGACGTGGCTGCAGCTTCTGGTTTTTATGCCTTTGGTCTAAACATTCCATTCTGTCTGCTTTTATTTGAGATTGTGACCTTGTATGTTTGAGCTTCTTCTTTTGACTTGTTCTACTATCTTTGACTTCATTTAGTGGTGTTTGTCTCCTGCTTCAGAATAGGATCTACCCTTCTATGTGTTCCTTGGCCCAGGTTTCTACATTATTTTAAACCAGACCTTTACCTATTGCCCTTTTAAGGATAAGACATACCACATTATGAACATGCCTTATAAGAAGACAGTTTGCTGTCTTTCTCTTGGGGCTTCTCTTTCTTCCTGAATTGTCCAAGAACTGCTTGGGGTATAGATAGTGCAGAAGGAATGGTGGGTAGTGCGCTTCCACACCCAAAAGGGAAGAGCCCCCTTGTCTGCTGCTGCTTCTCATTGCCTTATGGGCCGCTGTTGAAAACTGGTCCTTACTTGTAACCAGTAATGCTGACTCACTGCTAAGCCTGCTTCCCGGATTAGCCACTCTGATGGAGGAGCCCACTCTGCTCGGCTCAGCCAAGGTTCCCTCTTGGATTCTCAGAGCAGAGCTCTTGGGTATCGTACCCTTTTGGCCCCATGCACAGCCATTTTCCTGATACTAAGTGGTCCAGGAAGCTCTGGGTCAAGATCTCTTCAGATGCTGCCCCCCGCCAACATTCCTCTCTCCCAGAATCTACCCCTAGGAATCCGGTAGGTGGCCCCTTTTCCAGACGCCAGATGCCAGCACTGTCATTCTTTCCTCTACACAGTGAGATTCATGACCCCTCCTTCTGAGGAATGCACTCCTCAGTGACTCAGAGGTGCTGTAGCTCCCACAGGAGACTCCCTGAGTGATTCAAGGTACCCTCATCCATCCTTCTTGGGGTGGAAGTGGGCTAGAGGCTCTCTTTCTAATGATTCAAGGTGATTATTGACACATTCTCACTATAGGAAAACAGATTTAATCAGTGGTGGGTGTCCTGCTTCCTTACTGGTATCTATCAGCCAGTGTTATTGTGAAGATCAAAGGAGGTGGTGTCACGAAAAGTTCAAAGAGCCATAGAAGTGTATTATCTTTGTTGTTCTGTCATTTCCTGTTTAAGTCCCTTCAAAGACAACACTAGACTTGTCGAGGTTTTTCTCCCTCACTGGACTTCGCAAATACCATGCTTTTTTACCCCTCTCTGCCTAGCTAAAGCCTATGTCAGTGTCTCCTTTTAATAGATCTTCCCTGAAATTCTTAATACAGATTAAATTCCCCATTATGTGGCCTCAGAGAGCCTTGTTCTTTTTCCTTCTCTGCAGATATCGCAATATAAAAGATGCATGTGAGCTCTGGCTGGTGTGGCTCAGTGGATTGAGTGCTGGCCTGAGAACCAAAGGGTTGCTGGTTTGATTCGTAGTCAGGGCACATGCCTGGGTTGCGGGCAGGGTCCCCAGTAGGAGTCACGTGAGAGGCAACCACACATATTGATGTTTCTCTCCCTCTCTTTCTCCCTCCCTTCCCCTCTGTCTAAAAATAAGTAAATAAAGCCTTTTAAAAAAAATACATGTGAATTGGTGATCAGTTAATATGTTTCTTCTCTGGACCCAGCACCAAGGCCAATGAGCATGTCGTTGGGTAAATAAAGCCTTTTAAAAAAAATACATGTGAATTGGTGATCAGTTAATATGTTTCTTCTCTGGACCCAGCACCAAGGCCAATGAGCATGTCGTTGGTTCTCAGAGCACATCCTGTTTCACTGTATTACTCTGACAGGTGAGAATATCTGTCAAATCATAGACAGAGTTGCAAGGTGAGAAGCTGAGGTTGAATGGAAAATTTTGCAGTTTTATACTACTAAATAGCGGCTTTTTTTAGGTTACCATTATGATTGTATTCAAACAATAGAATCATAGAAGACTCTGGTGTCTCTTTCTGCATGAATTATGTACGTGTTAATCGTGGAGAAAGAAGGCTTTGTGTTGTAGAATAAATTAAAATTTGAGGTTTTTCTTAAACTTATGTTAATAAACCTTGTAACATCATCACTATTTAAACATAATGGTGACCCCTAGTGGATATTCTGCGTAACAGACCGAAAGATCAGGAACCCTCAAACTGAGGCTGGCCCTGTGTAAAGATCAGTAAGTGATCTTTTCCTTCGGATCTCAAGTGTGCTTCACACTAGAATTTAGCAGTTTTGAAGTATGCTTGATTTGTGAGGTTTGCAGGCTCTCATCTCAGCACTTAACCTGTATTCGGTGTCTTTTAAAGTTACTTTGATTTTATATATAACTTTCTGTAAACAAAACAGTGAAGTGGTAAAGAACTCCAGAGTACCTCATGGTCATCTTATTTCAGCTACGTAGGAACTTTTTGTTCCATCTGACCCTTCCTTATAACCGTACATAAATCCAAGGGTCAGCAAAAGTTGGTTAGCAGTTAGGGTACGCAAAAGTTTATTCTTTATTATTCTTTATTAATTATTATATTATTTTCCATCTGAACAACTGTGAGCCTACTTTTACTCACCCCTATACTTTCAACATACACAGTTGTAATCATATCATGTACATAATATTTTTTGTTCTTTTATGACTTAACATCATTTTGTTCAGACCTTTTCATGAGTCTTCATAATCAACATATTTTTCATTTTTTTATGACATGGTATCTCTTTATGTCAGTCAGTACATGCTTTTGGCATCGTACTATAGTAGTGAAATTGTACACATCTTATTCTAAATAGATAAATCTCTATTTTTGGGCCCCACGTAATTTCTGAGATCTCATTGGAGTGTGAAACCCTGGCCAGGGAATGATTCATTCATCTTTAAGCAGCATCTTGTGTCCAGCTGACAGTGGACATGCTGTTAAATAACACCCTGCTGTGCTCCTGTGTCCCAGAGCCTCCCTTCTCTCTCTGATGAGACCTGAGGTGCACTGTTTCCTGCCCCTTCCATGATAAACGGTTGTCCTGGCAAATAAGCTAAGGTGGGATTTAGCTTTCCAAACTGATTTAAATCCAGCCAGGACAGTTTTTTCCCTCTTTCCTCCAAATATGCATTGATTTGCCAGTTGCTTTTTGGGAAAGAAAAAGGAAACAATTGATTTTAGAAGATAAGAAATCCTGCCTGTGGTGTCATAATTTATTCAGGAAGTTGAAAACTGACTGTTTTTTAAATTTGGAAGAATCTGCTCTATGTGGTGTGACCTTCTAATTAAGAAAATCTAATGTTTTTATTTTCTTCTTTACTTTTAACTATTACTTTGATGTTCTAAAATGAACACATATTACTTTTATAATCCAAATAGAGAACTTTTCTAAGTCATAGAAACCCAGTAAAGCCCATGGAAAAATATATGCCATCCAAAATTTCATCACCTAGAGTTCATTGCTATTAACATTGTACTGTATTTGCTTCCATTTTTTTAGTGCAAAATAAAACATATTTGTAAATCATATGTACTAAAAAGTAAACTCTAATACATGGGAATAAAAGTTTATAAAATTCAAAAATAAATTGGAGAGTGGTTATTCACATTCAAAAAGATTACAGGGATTGATTATTAAGCTCCTTTGTTATATTAAAGTGATTCAATTCCTAGGAATTCAGTTTATTCTTTTCTTTACTTCTCTTTTAGATAGACTCTCTTGAACTTGAAGTAGGTGTATCACACATTGATTCAAGACTATTGTGTCAGAAATTCATGTTTTTGTGCCATTATGATTTGGGCACCTAAGGAATGGTCACTGAACAAACTTGTCAACCATTTACTGAAACTGCAATTCGACTTTTTCGTTTCATTTCTGGCAAGCCACAAGGAAATGTTTGTTATGAGTTTAGACCAAAGGGGACCTGGTCTGCCTGGATGACTGAGTCCCTGCGAGAACTGAGGTCATTGTTGCAGAGCATCATTCTAATGTTGCCTGGTAAATAGCATGTTGTGTTGGGGAGCTTTCTTAAACCGGTTCAGGAGATCTCTTGGCGACGTATCATCTGACCTGGACTGTCAGTTCTCATCAGATGTCTGGATTCCTGTTACATTTCCTTGTGGCTCCATCTGTGACAACCTGACAACCTCTAGGTGATCCGAGTGGAAATGTTCAAGTCTCTGTAATTCCTCCTCAAACAAATGTATCAACTCCCAGTTCCCCTGCCAACCCCTTTTGTTTGTATCAATTTTTATTTTTTAGCTAATATTATCTTCTTTCTCCTAATTAATTACCTAAGTGAGAGAGCAATGGTAAAAAATACATGAACCATTTGTGTCCATCCTTTGTGGGATACAAATCTATATTCAGTCCTTTCATACTTTGGATTACTAATACCTAATTTGGAAGTACCATATTTCTTAGTAGGGTGGTTTGATCCATCCTAGCAAATCTGCTTATTTAATTTAAAAAATAGTCAGTGATAGGTAATTTAGTCATGTACTCAGTATGGCCCACCAAAAAGTAATGCAAAGCTAGTCTTTTAAACCTGATGCCAAGTCAGACCATTTTCTCTGCGTGTATTTGCAAGCAGAGTAGCTCATGTGTGCTGATGTAGATTTCCTTCCTGTGTGTATCATCTGGCCATATAAATAAAAATAGCCCCTTTCTATTTTTTGTTCTCTATTTAAATTTTTATGTGTTCACCACCCCAAGTAAAGTCTCCTTCTATCACCATTTATTCCCCCCTGTACTCTTCTCTTCTCCCTCCCCCAACCCCAACTAGAATGTTTTAAATAATTTCTCTAATAGCTGAAAGCTATTGGGAGGAGCTTTTTGTAGAATCTTTCACAGGGAGGCAGGTAATTTAAAAAATAAAAAAAAGAAATGATTGTCTAGCTGCCGACTGTAAATCCTGGAGCGTTTTGATACTCCCAAACTAAATAATTAATTCTGATTGCTTTCCTTTTAAGAGTGTTGGGAGAGTTTTCACAATCTTTTTTTTTTTAAGATTTTATTTATTTATTTTTATAGAGAGGGGAAGGGAGGGAGAAAGAAAGGGAGAGAAACAGCACTGTGTGGTTTCCTCTCACATGCCCCTACTGGGGACCTGGCCCACAACCCAGGCATGATTCCTGACTGGGAATCGAACCCTTTGGTTCACAGGCCAGCAGTCAATCCACTGAGCCACACCCACTGGGCTCACAATCTTTTTTTATAATAACCTGTTCTGGTTGAGAGCCAGTGGGGTTAGACAGACCCGGATTTGACTCTTGGCCCTGTTATTCCCTGGCTCTGTGGCTTTGGATAAGATAATACTCGTCTCTGTATCTTTTTCTGTAGTAAGTTGATAGTGATAGTGCTGACTTTGTAAGGTTATTGTGAGCAATAAGATAAAATGTGAAACTTTTTAATAGGTGCTTCTGTATGCACAGTCCCTAGCACAAGGCAAACACTTAACTGTTAGCTTTTATTACTATAAGCTGGGGGTGGCAAGCTTTTTCTGTAATGAGCCAGAGAGTAAATATTTTAGGCCTTGAGGACCATACAGTCTCTGTTGCAACTAATCAACTCTGCCTTTAGAGTGTCAAAACATCCATAGGCAGTGTGTAAACAGAGGAGCAGGGCTGTGCTCTGATAACACTGTTTATAAAAACAGACACGTGCTGTCATGTGCTGGCTCCTGTTCTAGAGCACGAAAACTAACAAATGGAACAGGGAGGAAAATATTAAGATTCAATAGGGCTCTTCTGTGAAATAGATTGTCAGGAGAATTTAGGTTGATTAAAAACATGTTTGCAACCCCAGACGTTACCTTTCAAAATCTCAGTGTTAAAACGTAGTCTTCTCTGTTGATATATTTTATAATAAAAATCTCAGCTACCAGGAATCGTAAAAAATAAACATTTCTAGGTCCATAAAAATACTTTTGTGGAGAACATCCTAAAAATATACTCTTTTGCCTTCTTAAAAATAATGTATAAAAATAATAAGACCTTTTAAAGAATACAAACCTTTGAATTATATCTTATGATTTCGGGAGCCCATTAGGTGATTTTCATGCTCCACCTTGTGCTAGTTGGGGTCACTAAGTGCTTTTCACTTGGTGGGTACGGGTTCGTCCGGAAGGTCCAAGATGGCTTCACTCACGTATCCAGTTCCTTGGCAGAAGCAAATGAAAGGCTGGGCTCAGCTGGGCCTCAACTCATGGCCTCCTGGGCATGCTAATCATTTTTTTTAAGGATACGAGGTTATGAGTCCCAGTTCCTGTAGTACCGTAATACCCTCAAGCCTTTGCTGAGGTATGTGTGCCTGTTGCAGTCCTGGACCACTGTGCCAGCTGATTCTCAGCTGTGGTCTGGAGCAGTGCAGTTGCCGGCTGGGTGACATCTTACTAGGGTGGACACTTAATTTGCTATGTGCGAGCTGCCTTGCTGGGCACAACTAAGCGCTATGAAAGAAACTTAAAATACGCCTTAAAAAGAAAGAAATCCTGCAGTGTGTGACAGAATGGTTGAACCTGGAGGTTATGATGCTGAGTGAAATAAGCCAGTCACGGAAGAACAAATACTATGTGATTCCACTTATATGAGGAATCTAAGACAGTCGTGCTCAGAGAAGCCGAGAGTAGCATGGTGATTGCTGGGGCTGGCGGAGGAGGAAGTGGGGACTTGCCACCCTAATGGGTCAAAAGGCTCAGTTACACAAGCTGAGTAAGTTCTAGAGATATGCCGTGCAGTGCTGTGCCTGTAGTTAACGACACTGTGCTGTGCACTGAAAAATTTGTTTAAAGGACGTATGTCATGTTAAATGTTCTTTCTATATTAAAAAAGTTAAGACTTAGGAACTAATATCATTTGAAAAAAGGCTGTAAAATAACAGAACTTAAGGTGTTTTTCTTCTGCTTATTTTATCTTTATTTTTCCACACACACACACACACACGCACACAGTGGGAGCGCACATTGATTAAAGCTGGGCAGTGAAACGAGGAAGGGCTTAGGACAGAAGAAGCAATAAGCAAGAGCCTAGGCAAGGCTGCTATTGGCTTGCTGAAAAGTCGGAGAAACGGCCTTGGAGACAGGTTCGGGGGTTTTGCTGCCTACTGTTCCCCTGGTTACAAGTCCCCTGGGGCCCCCAGAATTTTTTTTTTAAAGTATATGCCTGAGAGAAGGGCATGGGTGTGCTCCGAAGAGGGCATGCCTCCCTTCCCCATATTCTTTAGGAGACAGTTAAGTGTTGGGAGTGCAGAGTGTGGGGACAGACCAGGGACTGGAAAGGACAGGTTTCAGGAGTGGCTCCAGTTGGAACAGGGCCTAATAGATATGGCTTGAATCTGTGTTTCCCAGTAAGTACCCTACATTTGCTTAAATGATGGGTTTATTTTGAGCAATTTACGTTGGGGAGGCTAAAGCTCCCAAAGTTACTCTCCTACCACTTGCAGGGTCAGGGGTCATCCACCTGCCCTGGCATCCACCCCACCTGTTTTTGGAGTCTCTGTAATGGCTTCTTCACTTCACATAGACCTTTTTATTTCTCTCCTATCACCTGTTCACAGCTGTGGCTCTAAGATGATATTTTTTAGCCTGGATATCTTGTATCATTTTTCTATATGTATATTACAGCTCTTTAACTATTTGCTATAGATGGAGTAATAATACCTACCTCAGAGTATTGTAGGAATGATGTGAAGTGCTCAGAAAATGTTAACTATTATTGTTATCGGATAACCATCTTCCAAACTTCCTTTTTTTAGAAACTGATTCAGCAGCACAGAAAGAACATAGAAACCAGACACCTGCTCCATCTGCAGCTCAAACTTCCACTTCTTCCAAGTACCACCGAACTCGATCTGGGGGAGCCAGGGATGAACGATACCGATCAGGTAAGAAGGAACTGGAAATTATCAGCGGAATAGATTTTACTGACTTAATATGAACTGTGTGTCCTGAGAGCTTCTAATGTTTGTTTTGTTTTGTTTGTTTGAAGCACTTACAGGTCTCTATTGATTCATTTACCAGTCATTTATTGAGTGCCTATTATGTGCCAGGTGTAGTAGATACTCAGTGTTCACTGAGGATACAGCAGCAAATAAGACATTTCTGTGCTCAAGGGCACAGGGGGAGCGAGACAAGTACAAAGGCAATGTGAATAAATAAATAAGAAAGCAGAGGGCTTGCGTCTCATAGGGTGGTATGTAGGGAGAGCTCAGTGGACTCTGTTGGAAGGGGCAGGTCCTTCTGTGTTTGCCCGAGCTGTTAATTAGTCTCGTAACTGATGGAGCTGGAACAAAAACTCACAATGCAATTTCAAATTAGTAAACTCTTACATTTTATTTCTTCTGACCCAAAACATACCCATGGAAGGGAAAAGGGAACATGCTGTGGCTGGCGGTAGGAGCATGGTCCCACTGTGCCATGTGTAGGACTGATGAGCAGAGAAGCACATCAGAGACTCTCAGTAGGACGTGGGTGCAGCGAGTCTTCCCTGACCCTGCTGGTGCCCATATAGTCTCTGCAGCACCTTCATTATGCTGGAAGATGCCGGGATGCACGTGGGCTTTCTCCAGATTTTTGACTCACTTGTGGCCGGCCAAGATTACCTTACCCTTATTTGAATTGTACAACAGGGCATATGTTACATCCTCTCAGAAACTGCTTCAGAGAAAACCAGGTAAAGGACATGGATGCAGAGCTACATTAGCCATTATGTGAGCTGACTTTACTAGATATTTATTTTCACACACTGGAAGGATGGAGACGTGTTCAGCCAAAAAAAAAAATAGAGGTTGCACGCCACACCAGAATTTTCCCTCGTACCTAACCTGGTCTTGAGGTCAGGGGAGGCTTTCTCAGAGAGTAAGACCTTTAAACCGAGTCATGGCAGAAAGACAAGAGTTGGTCAGGTAAAAGGTGTCAATAGCATCAGATAGTAGATCTGAAAATAGTTCATTATGGCTGGAACCCAGCATGCAAGGACCCAGAAGGAAGTGGCAGGTGAGGCTAGCAAGATTACTAGGGGCAGAACCTTGAGGAACCTTGAATAGCACTGAAGGATTTTCAGCAGAGCAGTGCATAATCAGATTTGTACTGCAGCTCATCCCAGCTGCAGACTGCATGCTCTGCCGCTACTGTGTCCCCGTGCCTGGCACAACGTATCTGTATCTATCTCTCTGTCTGTCTGTCTATGCACTAAATGGATAATTTGGAAAAAGTAAGGAATAAAAGTAGTTATTGGGCCCTGGCGGGTATGGCTCAGTGGATTGAGTGCCAACCTGCAAACCAAAGGGTCGCCGGTTTGATTCCCAGCCAGGGCACATGCCTGGGTTGTGGGCCAGGTCCCCAGTAGGGGGTGTGCAAGAGACAACCGCACATTGATGTTTCTCTCCCCTTCTCCCTCCCTTCCCCTCTCTCTAAAAATAAATAAATAAAATATATTTTTTAAAGTAGTTATTGGTTAAAAATGGATTTGTGGGAGGTAAGGCTGGATGTAGAGAAGTTTATCAGGAGCTCCTGTTTGTTGCCAAGCCCCAAGCCCGATTTCCCAGGTACTCAGTGTGGCCTTTTGAGGCTGCTGCCCAGGTTCAGCAGCAGCATCCAGAGGGGTTTAACCTTTGCAACTGTCATCCCTGGCCCTCTATGAATGTTTTGCTTTGTTTTTTATTTCTGTGTTTTTTTGTTTGTTTTCACAATAAATAATAAAAGGATTAGTGAAGAACCAAAAGGTGATTCTCTACATCCTATGTCCAAGCTGATCACATAGTAAAAGGCTTTAGTGAGCTCATTCAGTAGAGTAGAATTTTGACCTTCACCTAGTAAAAACCAGCTGTGATCTCTCTAGGCCCTGTCCTTTGTACCAATTTTTGTCGGATATATCCCAAATATCAAAAAATATAGTTTGTGAATCATATACTGGGTAGCAGACTGTTCAGTGTCTTGGTTAGGTGCAAGGGTATTGAAGAGAGCTTAATAGTCAGGTTTTGCATATTTGTCCACTAGGACTTTTTTAGGGTAGATGTGAGATGTAGGCCAAGAGGAGGTAAAGTAGGGAGAGAGGGTTGTTTAAAAGCCCTGAAGAAATCGGAAGTTATGAGAGGACTGCAATGCTAGCATGAGTGGGAACAGGAAGGAAGTGTGCAAGCATGGATTTTGGTGAAAATCACATTTTTCAATTAAGCAAAGGGAGGCCCAGTACATTCTGAGAATTGTGGCTTACGTGAATAAGAAGAAACCAACAGTAGGAGCAAAAGCAGAGCAAATTAAGTTACAGAATTTGATGTGAGTTGAACTTTACCTCTTCACCACTCTTTCGTAGGAAGGGTTACATTTACAAGTCACCTGCAAAAATAACTTAAGAACATAGGGCATGTTTACTGAAAATCACAAGCATTCAGAATAGAGTGATGGGCGCACAAAAAGGATTTAATATTGATGTCAGTAAGTTCAACAGGAAAATTCTCTATCTGTCTCCTTTTTCAAATTATAAGAGAAAGTTTATTTAGAAAGTCACAGAGGAAGCAGAAGTGAGTCGCAGAAGAAATGGGCTCAGGAAACAAGTTGCAGCAGAAGAAGGGCCCTTGGACCTTAAGGGAGAGGGGGAGAGAATCTTTGAGGGGTGAAAGAAGGACTGGAAAATTCTCTCTCATTTGGTAGAGGCTTATTAACACCTACGGCATTTCAACCAGTCATAATAAAATCAAAATAAACGTCGTTTCATGTTTCAGACTCATTGGAAAGAGATAGTAGTTATTCAGAGTTTAGACCCTCTGACCTGATTCTTCTCCCTGTGCTTAGCCAAGAGGGTCTGACATGTCAAATACACTCATTCAGCACCTCTTTTTCCTGCAGATCAAGATATGATGCACCTTTCTTCAGACATATTATGGTCACAAGTGTAGAAAATACACAATTAATGCCGAGATGGCCAGTGATCTGATTGTCATTCTTTTTCTTTTTCTTTTATTTGAGAAAGAGAGGGGAAAAAATCCATTCATTATTCCACCTCTTTATGCATTCATGGGTTGATTCTTGTATATGCCCTGACCAGAGATTGAACCCGCAACCTTGGTTTATGGGGGGCTCTAACCAACTGAGCTGCCTGGCCGGGGCCTGATTGTCATTCTAACAACTCCTTTAATGTTAATCTTTTGAGCAATTAGCCACTAAAGCAAGAAAAGGACTTTAAAGGAGTATTTGTATCACTTTATTCAGCTCAAACAGTAGTCCTGGAAAAGGATACCCAGCTCTTAGGTGCTTCTGGCAGAGACATCCAAAGGTGGCTGTGTCTGGGGACTGACCTTCGGAAGTGATTTCTTTATCAAAGATCACGATGAATTGTGTACTGGTGAGTGAGTGGAATCCAGTTAAGACAAAGCAGGCTATTATCGCTAAGAGGCTTTGCTGATACAGTAACTGAGCATCTTTTCACATGGGTATATGGACCAGGGTTTATCATGTTAAAAAATAGTTGGGTGCCTTGATTTGGTCTGTGGTCTGATGCTACAAATTCTTGTGGCAGAGAAGAAAAGACTGTAATTATTAATTATTCAAGTGGGTCTTCTAAAGCTTGTTTAATATGAATAATTCTCTGGTTTTAGCAAGTTCACTCTCAAATGTTTCATATCTTATGCAAAAATATACTTTTGGAATGGTATAATTTAATTAAGTGTGAGCATTTGATTTGTTATTGTTCTCTTGTTGAGAAAGTGCTTTTTCTTGGTGTAAGCAGTTAACCATTTGTTTTCCAAGGCAGCTAAGAACCAGATTTTGTCTGATATAAAAAGGATGCTTTCCCTAGTTAACATATCTGAAATCAAGAGGTGTTTTATATAAAATTGCATCATAGACTCAGTTAAATAGAGCAATCTTGATTCAACTGAGTAACCCTCAGGGACACTGAAACCGTGTGATGAGTGTAAACGCGGCAGAAAATACTTCCTGTCAGAGCCAAAAGGACATTGGTGTTGTGGTCCTAACAGTGATAGCGCACAGTCTGCAGCATCTTGTGAACTTTAAATTTTTGTGCACCTTGACCCAGAAGCCCCGCTTCCAGGAGTTTCTTTAAAACACCTACATATGTACACAAAGATGTGTGTGTGTGTTTATTTTAGTATTGTTCGTAACCATACAGTGATTCAGTGTTGGAGGATGTCCACACAATGGAATTCTCTGAAAGCCTGTTTTAAAATTCGTGAAGGCTCATAGAAAAAAATGAGATCGATCTATTTGTGCAGATGAGGAGAGATGTACACAACAGCTCCGGCTGGTGTGGCTCAGTGGACTGAGTGCTGGCCTGTGAACCTAAAGGTCGCTGGTTTGAGTCCCAGTCAGGGCACAGGCCTGGGTTGCTGGCCAGGTCCCTGGTTGGGGGTGTGAGAGAGGCAGCTGATCAATATTTCTCTCTCACATGAAGTTTCTTTCCCTCTCTTCCTCCCTTCCTTCCCTTCTCTCTAAAAGTAGATAAATAAAATCTTTTTTAAAAAGTACAAAATATATTTTTTAGTTACAAATGCAGGATACTATGTATTATGAAGTATGACTCAACTTTATGAATGTTAATAATAATAATTTCTACATTAGCATGTACACAGACACAGAACCCTGGAAAAGTATGTACCAAACTATTGAGGTGGGATTGTTTCTGGGAAGTGGTGGATCTTGGAAAAATTTTCTCTTGAGTATTATATGTGTTTTGATCTTTTTCCAATATGTATATTTTTTTCTAGTTTTTTTATTGTGGTAAAATATAAAATTTATGTATATTAATTTTTAACAAAAAATAACAAAAGTAGTTTTTAAAATGATAGCTGCAGGTAAATGATTTAAAGCCTTAACTCTCTTTCTTCCTGATTCTTACTCTATGTGTGAGTGTACCAACATTACATGTTAGTGTACATTCGGTTTCCTCACTAAGTTGTAGGTCTGTTCAGATTTTTTATTTCTTCATTATTCAATTTTCATAGGTTGTATCTTATGTGGAATTTATTCGTCTCTTTTAGGTTATCAATTAGTTGTATATAATTATTTATAGTAATCTCTCTTATTTAAAAAATATTTTATTTATTTATTTCTAGAAAGAGGGGAAGGAAGGGAGAGAGGGAGAGAAACATCAGTGTGTGGTTGCCTCTTGTATGCCCCCAACTGGGGACCTGGCTTGCAACCCAGGCATGTGCCCTGACTGGGAATCAAACCGATAACCCTTTGTTTTGCAGGCTGTCACTCAATCCACTGAGCCATACCAGCTAGGCCACAAAATCTTTTATTACAAAATCTTAATCATGTAATTGTGTAACATAACATTATCACAATCAAGCACTCCATATGACATTTTAGGTGAAATATTAAAATTAAAACTATAAATTATTACATCCATATTATTACCCTACCAAACCACAATGAGGCAGGCGTTACTTTTGCCGGACCCTGTGTACAGTCATGCACCACTTAACAGCAGGGACATGTTCGGAGGGAGCTTAGGAGGCAGTTTTGTCGTGTGAGTGCCAGAGTGCACTTAGAGCAACCTAGATGGTATAGCTGGTGGCACACCTGGCTGTATGTGGTGCAGCCTGTTGCTCCTGGGCCACAACACGTGCAGCATGTCGCTGTGCAAAACAGCATGAGGTTAAATCAAGCACAAGAGAAAATAACACAGTCAGGGGACATTAAACACAAGATGTACAAGGCTGCTCTTGGCGTAACATGGCACACTGTCTCACACTAAACTTTTTTCACACAAGTAGAAATTGTACACTCCGAAGTAATGATAAAAATACAGTGAATACATAAACAGTAACATAGTCGTTTATTACCACTATCAAACATGGACTAAACACTATTGTATGTGCTGTACTTCTTCTATGTGATTGGTAGTCCAGTAGGTTTGTTTACAGCCGCATCACCACAGACATGCCTAATGTGCTACGTTATGATGCTCGGTGAAATTTTTCATCTCCATTGGAATAATTAAGGGACCGCTGTAGTATATGCGGTCTTTAGCTTTTTCATAGAATACCACCAACTAATAAACACAGAAGAAATGATGAAGTTACAAAACCACCATTTTGTAACCATTATGGAAATAATTGACTCAGCCACGAGTCATCGACGGACGCTGAAATTAGTGGGTGAAAGGTTAATGAAGTGCATAACATTCACATAGTCTAAAAGTATTCACCAGTAAATTAATTAATTACACAAAGAAGAATAGTATCTTTACAGTGGATTAACTTAGCAGATACCATCTTAATCAAGTACAATAATTAAAATTACTCTCACCAATAATAAGGCATCATCATGTTTCAAGAAGACATTACTTTTGTGGTATTCCTGCCAAAACGTATAACCTGTATCTAGTTCTGAAGAAGTCTTAACAAAACCAGCACCAAGGGACGGTCTGGAGTACAGCTGTCTGTACAGAGTGTCAGTGTGGTGAGAGACGAAGGTTGACTCCCTGTCCTGGTTACAGGACGCTGAAGAGACGTGACAGCTAAACGTGATGTGTGACTCTGTGCTGGGTCCTGGGTCTGGAAAGCGGGCAGAAGGACTCTAGAGGACATTATGGGACACTTGGCTAACTTGGAATATGGGTTGTGGATTAGATGATATCATATTTTGCCATATATAATGCGCAGTTTTTAGCCCAAATTTTTGAGGGAAAAATAAGGACGTGCATTATATATTGGTAGCACTAATTCCGTATCTATATAAATGTTTTAAATTCTTTGTATTTATGCTTATGCATTAAAAGTGTAACTCTAAAAAGCAATAATAATATCCATATACAAAATAATACCCTGGGATATGAGAATAGGTTTTGTTTCTGAATATAAATAAATAAATCATTATGTTTAAAAAATTGAAAGATTTTTTTTCCTGAAAATTTGGGCCAAAAATGTGGGTCCACATTATACATGGGAGTGTATTATACATGGCAAAATATGGTAGTTTGTATCAATTTTGAATTTCTGGGTTTTGATAACTGTACTGTGGTTATGTAAGCGATATATCCTGTACATCCGAGCAATTGTTGGAATTAATTTTACACAAATAGGATTAGACATGTGTGATAAAGTGAGAATACTGGATTATTCTTCCTGTGAGTAGTTGGTGTGAATAGTAGCAAAAATTTAGAAATAAGCTTGCTTAAACAAATTATGGCACATAGACAGCGAAATACTATGCAGCCCTTAAAGTTATGTTGTAGGTCTGTATTCACACAGAAAGGTGTTTCTAGTTAAATTAGTGAGGTTTTTTGTTGTTGTTGTATGAAACTGGTCAACTCAGGCTACCTTAAATATCTGGGGTAGATCATAGAAACAAAGGAGCAAATGAGAAATCCCTGGAAAGGGAGAGATGGCTTTGGAGATCTCACCCTTGAAGTTCAAGGACCTTTCATCTAAGCAGTGTCATTAAAGTGACTCCAAGCTAGGGCCTGCAGTCTCTGGATTCCGAGTTTAACCCCTCCCCCAAAGGATCCAGTTGGTCCAGCTCTTATAAGGGACACGTGTATATACTACAGATAGGCCTTTACGGGTGGTTTGCATGTGGATCGGGCCCATTTCCTGAGAAGAGGAAATTGTTGGGAAATAGGAAATCACTTCAGTTGTTATCTACCTCAGTAGGATTGTGTTAAGAGTTTAAAAAAATACCAAAGCAGAATACAAAATACTGTTTGCAGTGTGATCTGATTTTGTAGAGTGAGGTGGGGGTGGGAGTGGAGAATCAAGATTTCTGTCTGGTTTTGTTAATTTTGAGATCCCAATTAGACATTCAAGTGGAGGGCTGAATTCTTCTGTAGCCAAAGTGACAGACAAGTAACATCAGCCCTTATATTTTAACACAAATGATAAATGAAAATCACCCAAACATCCCCCCTTTCAACAATTAAGGCAGCTATAGGTAAGCCTATAGAAGTAAAATACTTTAAGAGCCAGGAGCTGATAAATGCATATGTTTAATCTTTCAGATATTCACACAGAAGCAGTTCAAGCTGCCCTGGCGAAGCATAAAGAACAGAAAATGGCTTTGCCCATGCCAACCAAAAGGCGGTCCACGTTTGTTCAGTCTCCTGCAGATGCCTGCACACCTCCCGGTAAGCTTGTCAGAATCTCTCACTCACAGTTGCTACTTTGATGTTCCTGAAAAAAGTTCTAGTTTTTGTGGGGTTTTTTAGTCTGAGGTAGGAGCCAGAACTCTCCTCCCCATCAGGGGTGTATCAGGGTACACACTGAAGGGGCTCGTTTTGGTTGTTGCCTTGTAAACAACACATAAAAAGAAGCCTTGAAGAGTAAAGCTATTTAAAAAAAAATTTTTTCCTTTAGAATTTCTGGCATATCCTTGCTATACCCCCAAAATCATGTAGTCATAAATAAATTCAGGCTAAAGCTTAGAGTCTAAAACAGTCCTGCTCTGGTTAAATAGCCATTTTCACTGACACTGAAAATATGACCGGTAGTCATATATTCTTTTAAACATTTATACTCCTAAGTCAGATGCTTTGTCTCTGCAGCAGTCATAGGAGTAAGTAGGCTTGGGAAAAAATTGTGTGTTATTAAAGATGGTGGGAGAGCAGTCAGGCAGAGCTGTAATCGATCTGCAAACATAGCTTTAATAACAACATAGCTTTTATATGTGTGTGTGTTTGTGTGTGTGTGTTACATTTTTACACTTTTATATTTTAAGAATCACTTTTGTATTTTAAGAATCACTTTCTATAATGGGGTCATGAGATCAGTGGGATCAGTGTCTTCATCCCATTTTTATTTCCCAGACAATTCTTAATCCCCCTAAGATAAATTTAAGAGTTGTAACTTCATATTGGAGGAGCAACTAGAACTTTAAGTTGTCTTATCTATTCAGAATTTTTTTCAAAGTTTTTAAAAACTTTTTAAAAGGTTCTTTTTAGATGAAATCCCAGCCAGGATCTCAGTATAGGCTCTGGGACTAAAAATAGGAAATCTATTTCAGAGCTTCAATGTAGCATCTGTGTCCCTAATGCATGTTACTGGTAATGAAGTCTTTAGGTGAGAATCTTCCCCATGTTGTCTTGGTCTAAACTACGTACTGTGTTTGGGGAGATACCCAGGAAGGTTACGTCCTTGCGGTTGGCTTTGATTCACAGCTGTGGAGCTGAGCTGTCCACGTGGATCCTGTTCCCCAGTGCAGGTTCCTGTTTATAGTTTTCTCCTAGGTGTTGGCTAGCTTCTCAGCATCTGGGTGTGCCGTGGCTCATTAACTGTGTGTGCTTTTTTCTTTACACCTGTGGTGTCAGTGTGTTTGAAAGAGAAATAGCTCTGTGGCTTCAAGTGTGCCTCAGAATGTAACTCAGCGTGCCTCCAGCCGACCATCACAGTAAGACATTTTGTCTATAGTGGTGCATACTTCCAGCCCACTCAGTTCAAAATCTTGGATGGTTTCCCTTCCAATTTGTACAGCAATTGGGTCCTGGGGGACAAAGGGGGCTCTTAGTTGGTAGCTGTTCCGTGTTGGCAGATTGCGCTACAGCGCAGCTCCGGGTTCAGTTGTAGTAAATGGCAAAGGGTAGGGAGCAGTGTGACTCAGTCCTTAGAAACAATCCTCTCCAGAGCTGTATTAAAGAAATGCAGCCTTACAGTAAACAGTCTGCTCTCACGGCCTGGGTTAAATGTGAGAGTGCAGCAAAGGATCTTGAGAATGCTCAGAAGAAATGGAACCTCTTTCATCTCCTTTTACAAAAGTTACTGCCTGAGGGGAATTCACCAACCCTAGAAATAAATGGTGGCTGAATGAGGCCATAGTCCTTTGGAACTCATGTGTGGCTAAACCCAAATGTCCCACTCTCTGCAGCTTTAAGGATATAGTATGTGTTCTTGATCACCTTATACGTTTTAATAATTTCATAATTGTGAAGATTCAGTCCTCTCTCCTAAGACCTTTAAAAGGTTTCCTATCCATTTATTTCCTCCTCTGGGGATTTTTGAATAATATATTCAAAACCTTGATGTGCTCTTAGGGACAGACATGTTCCTGGAATCCCCGTGTTTTGCCTTGAGTCTGCCTGCTCTCACTGGCCAAAGAAATGCACGAGCAGGAGTCTGCAGTATAGAAAGAAACATAGTTTAATGTTGACTTGGCCAATCCAGAGATGGGAAGCTAATGCTAAAGACCCAACTCCCTGATGGCATGTAGGTTACAGATTGTATAGGGCAAAATCACAAGACATCGGGTCGGGTAATGAATTATTTCTCCAGGTCTTGAGGAAGCTCCAAGGTTTTGGTCTCAGGTGAAAGTAGCCAGGCGGTCATTCTCCTTAGGGCCCTGGAACTGAAACATAACTTGTCAAGGGGTCCGGACCGTGTGACTATCAGTTAGGTCTGGGCTACTGTCTCCTGCTGCCTACACGGGGTGGGGGGGGTGTTGCTGATTCTGGGGAAAGACTGGGCGTATGAGCAGTGAGTGGAGAGAGAGGGAGAGATGACTTCTAGAGTTAGGGTTTAAAACTAAATTTAATCAAACTCATGGGGCCCTTGGTGTTAACATCAGTGTTGTCAAATAGGAGAGCAATTTTCTCCCATCATGAAGGAACATGAAGAGCACCCTCTGTAGTGATTTCTCACACGGACCCCGTTTGGAGCTAGATCTGGATGCTCTCCGTTAACAGTTACACATGTGCCTACGGCAGATACTGTGACAGAAGGTGGGAAGAACGGTATCATAAAGCATTTGTTAGCCCCTTTCAATTTAGGGGATGGAAAATGCTGTTCTCAATTCTGAATCCATTCTTCCAGGCTTCTGAGAGCCACTAGTTAGAGATTTGGCTATCTCCTATTCCTATTGCAGTTTAAACCTACATCACTGTCTCCCAGAACCTCTTACAGACTGAGGCAGGGATGGCAGGTAGGTTTTTATCTTGCACGTTTGCTTTGATATTCCCCGAAACAGTGGCATTTGGAGAATGCCTAGGCTTCAGTCAAGGGTTGGGGAGGAAGAAGACAATTGGCGTTAATCATTGCCGGTTAAAGGCTGTTTTTTAAAAAACAGCCTCTGGGCAGCTATAAAAAATAAACTTGTATGACTCTGTTTCTGGAAAAGTTGTGCTGCTCTTGCAAAGAAAAAGTAACTTGAGACTTCACAGTATTTTAGTCGCGTTTTTCTTTGTGCACTGAGAGGAGGCCACGCACACATCACTTGGGTCAAGAACGTCTGAGCGGCCCTCACGCTGCACGTGCAGTCCCGTGTTGACCCAGTTTGTGGGGTACCTGCTCGAGCGCACAAGCCACTTAGCTAGTTTGGGGAGCACGCACCACTAAATACTGGAATTCCTAAATTGATGACCATTTAGAGCTATTTTTGGAGGGATTTAATAAAAAGGATTTGAGGAGTAAAATGTCTAAATCTTGGCTTCTTTATGGAAAACATGGTAAATACTTGGCATGGGAAATAATTTATCTTTGTGTGTAAATCATGCTCAAATAATAAAGTATCAGTCTACCTATAATTTGCTTATTGACATGTACACTGATTTCTGTCTTGGGGTTTGAAAATTTGAAATTCTCCAAGTTGGTGGCAATCTCTGGTTCTTTTGGTGCCCTTTCTCGGAGGCTCTTAGCCTATGTGAATTACTGCCATGCAGTTCCTGTCTGTGCTGAGATCATGTACTAATGTCATGAGACAGTTACCTCAGCTCTTTCTTTGTAAGGCTTCTCTGTGTGACACTGTTACCTATTCATACAGATAAACATAATGCAAAACTGCAGCGTACGTTTTTCCCTGTAAGCTTTATCTGCGCCAGTGTGGACTTGCCCTACATTGCACTGAGAGGACCAGGGTGACCCGCCAGACCACATAATGACCCAGAGCACAGTAGGCTGTTTCAGCGGGCTTGGGTAGAAGGAAACTGAAATCTCAAGGTCTGTCTCACTCTGACTCTGCTCGAAGTGACAGCAGTAGTAATTCATAGTGCCAGACAAGGAGAATTGAGCTCTGTGTTACTCTGACACCCGTGGACACACTGGGATATTGTTACAGCTTCAACATACTTCAATAATGCTCTGCGGGATTATAGCATGTTATCGTATGTTGAGGATGTTCACATACCCCTGGCGGCCCTGCCCCACGCGGTCCTCATAAGCGCTCTGTGAAGCAGGGAGGGCAGCCTTCTCTGGAGATGAGGACACACGCAAGTTCATAGTCACTTATTCGAGGTCAGACAGCAATTGAGCCTCAGACTCCAGTCTTCTTTTTTTTTTTTTTTTAAACTATATTTTATTGATTATGCCATTACAGTTGTCCCATTCCCCCCCTATATTCCCCTCCACCCTGCACACCCCCTCCCACCCACATTTCCCCTCTTTAGTTCATGTCCATGGGTCATACATATAAGTTCTTTGGCTTCTACATTTTCTGTACTATTCTTAACCTCCCCCTGTCTATCTTCTACCTACCATTTATGCTTCTTATTCCCTGCACGTTTTACCTCTCTCTCCCCACTTACTCCCCTAATGGTAACCCTCCGTGTGATCTCCATTTCTGTGATTCTGTTCCTGTTCTAGTTGTTTGCTTAGTTTGTTTCTGTTTTAGGTTCAGTTGTTAATAACTGTGAGTTTGTTGTCATTTTACTGTTGCTATTTTTGATCCAGTCTTCTTGATTTGTCTTTCACTCTGCTAAAGCCTCATGTTTGGGAAGTCTTCGTTTGCCTAAGAGATACTCTTGTATGCATGGTACTGGAATGGGTATTCTTTTCTTTTAAAATACATTTTATTAATTATGCTATTACAGTTGTCCCAGTTTTCCCCCTTTGCCCCCCTCTGCCTGGAACCCCCCTCCCTTCAGTAATCCCTCCCCCCCACCCCAGAGTTCATGTCCACGGGTCGTGCACATCAGTTCTTTGGCTCCTCCATTTCCTGCGCTGTTCTGAACCTCCCCCTGTCTATTTTGTACCTACCAATTACACTTCTTAATTCCTGTACCTTTTTCCCTACTCTCCCCTTCCCCCTCCCCACTGATAACCCTCCAAGTGATCACCATTTCTATGATTCTGTTCCTGTTCTCATTGTTTGCTTAGTTTGTTTTTTTAGATTCAGTTGTTGGTAGTTGTGAATTTGTTGCCATTTTAATATTCATTGTTTTGATCTTTTTCTTAGATAGGACCCTTTAATATTTCATATAATAAAGGCTTGGTGATGATGAACTCCTTTAACTTTACCTTGTCTGGGAAGCACTTTATCTGCCCTTCCATTCTAAATGATAGCTTTGCTGGATAGAGCAATCTAGGATGTAGGTCCTTGCCTTTCATCACTTTGAATACTTTTTGCCAGTCCCTTCTAGCCTACAGTTTCTTTTGAGAAATCAGCTGACAGGCTTATGGGAACTCCTTTGTAGGTAACTTTGTGCTTTCTCTTGCTGCTTTTAAGATTCTGTATCCTTAACCTTTGACATTTTAATTACGGTATGTCTTGATGTGGTCTTCTTTGGGACTCTGTGCTTCCTGGACTTGTATGTCTATTTCCTTCACCAAATTATGGAAGTTTTCTTTCATTATTTTTTCAAATAAGGTTTCAAATTCTTGTTCTTCCTTTTCTCCTTCTGGCATCCTTGTGATTCTGATATTGGCACTTTTGGAGATGTCCCAGCGTCTTCTTATTCTCTTTTTGTTGTGTTTGAATTCTTGTTTCTTCCTTCTGTTTTGGCTCAATGTTTATTTCTTCCTTATGTTCCAAATTGTTGATTTGAACACTGGCTTCCTTTCCTTCACTGTTGGTTCCCTGTGGATTTTTCTTTATTTCATTAGTGAAGCCTTCACTTCTTCTGTTATGCTTTTGCCATACTCAGTGAGTTCTCTGAACATCCTCGTCACCAGTGTTTTGAACTCTGCATCTGATAGGTTGGCTATCTCTGTCTTGTTTAGTTCTTTTTCTGGGTTTTGTTCGGTTCTTTCATTTGGGCCATATTTTTTTGTTTCCTCAGTTTGGCAGCCTCCCTGTATTTGTTTCTGTTTATTACGTAGAGCTGCTTTGACTCCTTGTCTTAGTGCACCTATTAAGTTATGTGGGGTGGAGCCTTAGGTATTTGCCAGGGTGGGCAACCCACTTCACTGCTTTGTGGTGCTGTGTGGGGGAGGGGTCAGCAAGAAGACAGTGCTACTCTGGCCGATGGAGGCTTGCTTGACACTACGCCATTTCGTCACTTCACTGGGGTGGGTATTATCCTAACAAATTGAATAGCTCTTGCCTTTTGGGACCATATAGCCCCAAAATCATTCAGTTATTTTGAACTTAGATTACCTGTCTGAATTATCAACTTGGGGGATTTTTTTCTAAAAATTCTAATTATATTCAAAACCACAAGCAAACAGAGCTGGCAAATCAGATCTCTGTAAGTGTGCTCTAATAGATTTGTATCATTTAATAACGTACTTTTCATTATTAGTCTGAGCAATAGTTCACAATTTCTTGGGAGGCTAGTAAATATTCAATATTCTTTACCCCAAAGCACAATAAAAACCCACTCTGTTAGATTGAATTTGTTTATTTCAGAAGCTGATTATAAAATTGAAGGTTCATCAGTAACAGTAATTTCATAGATGCTGTTTGTTGAGTACCCTCGGTGTACTGGTCAAAGGGCTAGGTATTTAACATACATTTTTTTCATTTTTATTTCTCTCAGCAATCCCCTGTCTTATTTTACAATTGAGAAAACAGGTGTAGGGAGGCTTGATAACTTGACCAACTTCTGTTTCTAGCTGTGTAGTCAACTAGATAATCTGTAAGCTCCTAGAAACAGGGGAAAGAAAACTTCCCTTTAGAAATGCTCGATAAAATATAACCAGCTTCCTTTTAAACAACATACAGGAGCAAGAGAGAGAAGGTCGCCAAAAACCAGGGAGGTGAGATGGGCACACGTTGGCTGCCCTGGACAGCAGGGACCTGAGTTTTAGTTACCACAAGGGTAGAAAAGATAAAACCTTGGACCTCTGTCAGCTGGAAGCTGGAATTGAGGTCTCTGGAGAGTCTTATGCTCCCCAGAAGAATGAATTTGAAAGTACCAAACTGCCAGCAAAAGGAGATGTGAAGAAAGCTTGCCCTGTACCCGGCTTTGGGAAAACAGAGTCAGGGACCTTCCTAAGTACTTGTGGTTAGTGGGCACAAGGCTTAAATTTCACTATTGTGCCTGGTAAGAACTAACATTAAGAAGTGAACTAACAGCTTGACCAGCATGGCTCAGTTGGTTGGCCATTGTCCTGCAAAGGTGGGGTCCCTGGTTCAACTCCTGGTCAGGGCACATGCCTGCGTTGTGGGCCAGGCTCCTGGTTGGAGGCATGCAAGAAGCAACCAGTCTATGTTTCTCTTCTTCCCTTTCTCCCTCCCTGCCCATCTCTCTGAAAATAAGTAAAAATTCTTTTTTTTTTTTAAAGTGAACTAATATAAAGGCTGATGACAACCCTCTGGCACATATGTTTTCTGGAAAGATAGTACCTCAACCTAGGCTTTTGGGATTCCCACAGCTACAGACCCACTGAATGTGGGTAAACTATCTAAAAATAGAAAACACTCATTATGCGAGAGAATTCATAGAAAAAGAACAACAACAGGCCGAAGAATGAAGATCCCTGAGGACAGCTCTCAGTGACAGCTAAGGCTGAAATCCAGATCAGTCAGACTTCTAAAAGCCTGTTCTTTAACCCCCTGGCGTATTGCCTGTCACCCTACCATGTTGTCAGTAAACGTTTTCTGGTAGTTTGGGTGCTCCAACAATTGCTGCATGTTTGACCTAACTTTTCAAATGGGCAGTGAGTGAGAAAAAACTCTCTTCTCACCCCAGTACTATTTGTAATATTAAGTATTTTTGTACACTTTTTCCCCCCATAGATGGGGGAAAATATCTAGAAAAACAGTGTTGAGAATTCCCTTTTGGAAGAGCGGCCCTAGAGTAATCATTTATAGTGAGTGCCCTTCTCTCAGAGGTACCCCCGTTTGGATCGTGATGGTCAGGCAATGCATGGGACCTCTGCCAGGTAGGCTCTTTGCAGTGATTGTCAGTCCTGGCCAGCCCCTGTGCACAGAGACAGGTTACTGTGGGATGCTGAAACTGTCTTGGATAGTCTGGAAGTCTCCCTGACACTTGCTGGTGGATCAGTTTGCACTGTGATTGGGTTCGCCGCTAGATTACCATAAACTGCTCAGAATTGTTGCTCAAAGTAATTCCAGATTGGCCTGCTTCCAGAACTCACCGTTTCCTCTTCTCTGTCAGCATGCTTTACTCCGAGGCTGTCTCCTTTTGGGTGGCTAACAATGTTTCCCTTAGCTTAAAACCTTTTTCTTGCCTACAGAGACACGTTCTTTGCCTCAGGTTGTGTAGACTGACTCCCGTCCTCTCATTAAGGTGTCGTTTTTACCACAATTTTTAAATCAGTTTTTATAGCTTTATTGAATTATAACCAGCACACGCAGCACATATTTGAAACGTGTCTTCACTTAAGTTCTGACACAGAAAACCATGAAACCGTTGACACAATTAAGATAAGTAAACTCCCGAAAGTTCCTCACGGTCCTTTTGCAGCCCCACCTCTCCCGGCCTTGGGAGGTGTCCGCTGTCTGTTTTCTGTCACTGCACCTTAGGCTGCACTTTCTAGAACTCTATATAAGTAAAACCTTACAGTTGTACTTCATTTAGGGGGTTAGGGTAAAGGTGTGGAGTCTCTCACTCTGCGGTTTCTTTGAGACTCGTCCACGTTTTGTGTGTGGGTACTGTCGTGCATTCCTCTCTATTGCTGAGTGGTGTTCCCCGCGCAGGCACTCCACAGCTCGTCCATTCACTTGTCCATTCAGTTGTTGATGGACATTCGGGTGGTTTCCTCTTTTTAGCTGTTACAAATAAAACTCCTGTAAACGTTCATATACAGGTCCTTGTATAGGTATGCTTTCATTTCTCAGGAGGGGGATGGGCATGGTAGGTGTTTACATTTAATTTATAAATTAAATTTATTAATTAATAAACATTTTTAGATATAATAAATATATTTTCCACCAAGAAGGAGGGAGTCATTTCCACACATGGCTAAAGACTGAAAGTGCTATAGTAAAGTACACTTAGTAAATTCAGGACTTTTCTTTCCTTAAAATCAACAGGCTAATTGTATATGTTTCCTCATTGGTCGTAAATGAAGTTTAGGCTTCTGGTAATCAGTATTAAATGATGCTGTGTTAAAATCACACCAGTTATAGCGCTGGCCAGGTGGCTTAGTTGGTTGGAGCATCTTTCTCATATGCCAAGGTTGCAGCTTCAGTCCTGATCAGGACCAGTGAGTACATCAGTATGTGGAACAACAAATTGATGTCTCTGTCTCTCTCTATCTCTCTCTCAAATCAATAAATTTTTCAAAAATCACCCCAGTTATAAACTGATAGGCAAACCATGTTTTTAAAGTTGTTTCTGTTGTGTAGACCTAGAGCTTAGGTAAGGTGAGTTCATGTTCAACCAGAGCAGAATCAGTGGGAAAGTGATAGCTTTATTTCTATTAATATTAATTTAATCTTGCCCAAATTTCTACTAGTCCATTGTACTTTTCTTTGTTACAGTTAAATAAACATACAAATATTTAAGGGAACTTGTTATCTTTAAAAATATACAGTCCCAAAGAAGTGCTTACATTTTGTGCACTCCTAACACATTGTCAGCTTTAAGCTATGCCTGGCCAGATTTGTGTCTTTGAGGTAACACAGAGTGGGTTATTCATGGGGGCGAAGGGGAGCTAATGCCTATTGTCCACCTGCTGTGTGCTGGCACTGCTGGGGCTGCTTTCTGGACACTGTCCCATTTCATGGTCTCCCCCTGTGCTTCGCATAAAGGCGAGTTTCCTTCCGTGGTCCTTAGCAACCCAGTGCTGTCCACTTGCCCAGCCTCGTCTTTCATCGCTACCAACTGTGTGTCCTGTGCTTCAGCTAGTCTCATTTCCTTCAGATCGTCAAATGTGCCTTGTTTTCTGTCCCTTCCCAGCTTTCTCACATGCTGTTTCCTCTACCTGACTCCTCTCTCCCCACTTTATGCTCCTATGAGTAATTTCTTCTTTCCTTTCTAGCCTGGGTTTAGGTCTCACTTCTTCGGGTGCCTGCCCTGAGTGCCTACTCTAATGAGACTTGTTCTTACTCACCGTTTTATTTCTATCAAAATAGTGCAGTGCTTAGTTAATATTTGTTGAATGGTTGAACAAATAACCAGCCTTCTCAGATGGGTAATTTTATCCCCAGGCCACAAAGCTAGTACGGGGTGGACCCCAGAGATCTCACAGAAGACATACACCAAAGCCATGTTTTTTCCACTGTACTAAGCCAAGCCGCCCACAGTTGTGGTCACTAAACCCTCTGAGGAGGGCTGGCAGGCAAACGAGGTAATTGAATTGAAACAATACACCTAATTACATACTTAATTCAATATAGAAACATAATGAAGCCAATTTTCCATAAACCAAATCATGAATATACTGCTTTTACTAACTTTTGAAAATTGGGTTATTCTGATTTTAGACCTGCACAGATTAAATAAGTGATTCAATAAAGACAGCCTACAAATCGAGTTGAGTGTGTGGGATCCAGTACCAGTCACACCTCGGTACTCGCTGGCTGCAGAACTTGTTAAACCCTGTGCTCGTCTCATTTTTAACGAGAAGAAAACATTTCATCACTCAGCCCTGGCTGGGGACTTTTCACACTTGCTGGAACCTGTATGCATCACAGTACTGCCCCGCAAGAGAAAATGTTTCATCACTTGTCACTTGCTTGGTACTCGCCAGTTTCAGCACTTGTCTCAAGCTCCAGAATGAGTTAACGACAAGTACCAAGATGTCACTGTACTTTATTCTTAGGGTCAGAGCCCCCTGTCTGATGCCCCCTGCCTTTCTTTAGCATGTTGCAAAGATAGAAATCTCTATCTTTCAAGGTACAACTGAAATACTAGAATATTTTCTGGAAATTATGCAAAAACACTTTCCTTTTTTAAAAAATATATTTTATTGATTATGCTATTACAGTTGTCGCATTTTTTTCCTCCCCTTTCTTTCCCTCCACCATGCCCCTGCCCTCCTACCAGCAATCCCCCCACATTAGTTCATGTCCATGGGTCATACATAAGTTCTTTGTATTCTCCATTTTCCACACTATTCTCAACCTCTCACTGTCTATTTTGTACCTACCATTTGTGCTTCTTATTTTCTGTCCCTTTTCCCCATTCTCTCCCCTCCCCCCGATAACCCTCCATGTGATCTCCATTTCTGTGATTCTGTTCCTGTTCGAGTTGTTTGCTTAGTTTGTTTTATTTTTGTTTTTTTATGTTCAGTTGATAGTTGTGAGTTCATTGTCATTTTACTGTTCATAATTTTGATCATCATCTTTTTCTTAGATAAGTCCCTTTAACATTTCATATAATAAGGGCTTGGTGATGATGAACTCCTTTAATTTTACCTTATCTGGGAAGCACTTTTTCTGCCCTCCCATTCTAAAGATAGCTTTACTGGATAGAGTCATCTTGAATGTAGGTCCTTGTCTGTCATGACTTTGAATACTTCTTTCCAGCCCCTTCTTGCCTATAAGGTTTCTTTTGAGAAATCAGCTGATAGTCTTCGGGGAACTCCTGTGTAGGTAACTGTCTCCTTTCCTCTTACTGCTTTTAAGAGTCTCTCCTTATCTTTAATCTTGGGTGATATAATTAGAATGTGTCTTGGTGTGTGCTTCCTTGGGTCCAACTTCTTTGGGACTCTCTGAGCTTCCTGGCCTTCCTGGAAGTCTATTTCCTTTGCCAGATTGGAGAAGTTCTCCTTCATTATTTTTTCAAATAAGTTTTTAATTTCTTGTTCTTGCTCTTCCTCTTCTGGCACCCCTGTGATTCGGATGTTGGAACGTTTAAAGTTGTCCTGGAGGTTCCTAAGCTTCTCCTCGTGTTTTTGAATTCTTGTTTCTTCATTCTGTTCTGTATGAATGTTTGTTTTTTCCTTCTGTTCCATGTCGTTGACTTGAATCCCGGTTTCCTTCCTGTCACTTTTCCTTTATTTCACTTAGCATAGTCTTCACTTTTTACTCTATTTTGTGACTATACTCAACCATTTTTGTGAGCATCCTGATTACCAGTGTTTTGAACTGTGCATCTAATAGATTGGCTATCTCTTCATCACTTAGTTCTATTTTTGGAGCTTTGACCTGTTCTTTCATTTGGGCCATATTTTTGTCTCTGTGCCTGTTATGTAGTAAGGGGTAGAGCCTTAGGTGTTCACCAGGGCGGGGCAACCCACATCACTATGTTGTGACGCTGTGGTGGGGGAGAGGTCTGAGAGGGAACAATGCCACTTGTTCAGCTGTCTGCTGGCTTTCAGTCACTTCCCCTGCTACCCACAATCAAATTGGGCCCTTCTAGTGCTGATTCCCGGGTGGGTGGGTTTGTGTACATTCTAGGACCCTGTGGGTCTCTCCAATGAACTCTCCTGTGAGGCTGGGAGTTTCTCCCACAACCTCCACCCTGACAAGAGTTTTCAATCAGAGGTTTGAGGCTTTATTTCCCTGCGCTGGAACTTTGGGTTGCACAGTCTGTCTCACTCCCCAGTTGTTCCTCCTGGTTTATCTGCATGCAAATGGTGGGACCACCCAGTCCGCCAGCCACTGCTTTGCTGTGCATCCTCACCGCCCTGGCTGCCCATCTCTGCCCCTCCTACCGGTCTGGATGAATGTTTCTTCTTTAACTCCTTAGTTGTCAGACTTCCCATACAGTTCGATTTTCTGGCAGTTCTGGTAATTTTTTGTTTTTAAATTTGTTGTTGTCCTTTTGGTTGTGCAAGGAGGCAAAGTGTATCTATCTACACCTCCATCTTGGCTGGAAATCCAAAAATGCTTTCCTTAAAATATTATAGGTGCTCTTACTTTATATTTTTCTTTAATCACTCTCCTTTTGTGTTGTAGATCTCTTTCCCCTTTAAAGAACCTTATTACTTTATTCTTTCTGGGGTCTGGTCACTACCTCTCCAGCCTTATCTGTTGCCTCTTACCTCCTCAAAGTCCTTGCTTCATTCACATAGAAGTACTTGAAACCCCAGCTGGGATTGGTGCCCCTGGAGTGAAACCCTTTGCTTACTGCTATTTCTTAGCATTTGTTGTATTCTTTGTGAAACAGCCTCGTGTTGTGTACCTCCTGTATTAGACTGTAAGCCTTGTTAGGGCCCTTCCTGTCTCATAAGAATTCATACATCTCAGAATCCCTGGAACCTGACATATATTAGTCATATAGTACATTGTAAAAAAAATTTTTAAGTCAGTCTTGGGCCTCGTGTTTCCTTCACTATGAGATAATAATTTGGAGGTAGTCCAGAGCAGGAAGCAAGGACAAACTTTCTCTCTTGCTCTGGCTGGATCTGCACAATCTGACCTCTAGATTAAATTAGTCTCTTGTAGTTCAAATTTCCATTGACGGGTATCAGCAGGCTTATGGACTTATGGTTCACCTGAGTTACAGGGAAGTATTCTGCAAGACTAACCATAGAATATTTAATTTTAAAAAAATGAATGACATTCAGTCCACAGGCCATAAAATTATAACCTCCAAAATCATTTAAAAGGGTTTGTGTCACATCAGACCAAATGCCCCTGAACTGGTGCGCCTTGTCAGCTGAGAGCTCTGGAATCAAAACCCTTGACTTCTGCTTCCCTGGACTATTCTGTATTTGGTTGAACTTTTGTTTTCTCTCTTTTTCAACGTGCTTTTTAAATTCAGGCCTCACTATCCTGAAGTCAGAGTCAGGCTAAATACAGACATCAGTGAATTTCTCACAACTTTCTCTGAGAATTGAGAAAAGAAATACAGATCAGTGCCCTCTCCTGTCATGTCTGGAAAGCTTACCTGTGCCAAGTGAGCAGCTGTCTTTTCCACTAAGACCGTGAATGCCTCCAGGCTGAGCATTGTTCTTTCTCAGTTCCAGTTCCCCAGCCTCTCACTGACACTGAAGTCGTCGTTGATAAAAGCAGGCTGTTATATCTCCCTATCAAGATTATTTCCTTTTAAGTAAACATTAATTAATAAGTACCTGTCAAAATCAGTCTAGCAGCCTGTCCCAAGGTTCTCTAACTAAGAGACTGAGGACAATATATTAGCACTTCAGAATTACTTAAACATACGCAGAATAAGTCAGAGAATTTAGATATTGATTAAACTCAGAACAGAAGAACAGTGAATGAAGTTTAAATGTTCTAAAAGGGTTATAAAAAAATACCTTTAAATTACTTGGAGATTTAGATTGTTTTGTTTTCTCAGGCTTTGGTCCATAGACCTTCCTTGTGACTCTGGAGAAGCTGACGTGATAGTTCACCTTAGGAATGCGAGTGTTTTGCTGGTGCCAAAATTGAATGTGTGATCAATGACCAAGAAGTAAAAGGTCTCTGTTCTAGGCAGGACCGAGAACAACTGTTTTTCTAATTCCACACAGACACGTCTTCAGCCTCCGAGGATGAGGGCTCTCTGAGACGCCAAGCTGCGCTCTCTGCGGCCTTACAACAGAGCTTCCAGAATGCCGAGTCCTGGATCAACCGTTCAATTCAGGGATCGTCCACTTCTTCATCTGCATCTTCTACGCTGTCCCATGGAGAGGTCAAAGGAACCAGTGGGTCTCTAGCTGATGTGTTTGCCAATACTCGAATAGGTAGGAGCTGGATCTACCCAAGAAGCCCAAATTATGTTCCATTTGGCTCCCAGTATCCAGGAAAGAGTTTATGATTTGTATTAGGTTTTTCAGAGTGGCCTAAAAAGTAGAATTAGAAAGAATGTGACAGTTCACGAGGCAACGAATGACACACCAGCAATACATTTGGAATGGCAGTTATCATCTACATTCTGGTGCATAGTGTTGCCCACCTGAAGCCATAGCTATTTCCATAAGCAATACTCCAGCTGCAAGATATAACACCAGTCTTAGCGAGGGTTTATCACAGTTGAAGAGCATTCCCTCTGTTCAAATGTGTGAAAATATTAACATCTTAGATTTTTCCCCCAGTATTGTTGTCTGCTTTTTGTCCAACAAAAAACATTACACCTGAACAAACTCTGTGCTGAGACAATTTCAGTGAGGCCCTTTTGTGTATAGCATAGACTGGATTTATTGTCCTTGCTGCTGTGTTATTGCTCCAACTAGAGTGTGCAGCCTGGGAATGTTGGTATCCCGGGAGCTGCAGCATGCTGGCACCTGCACTGTGTGTATGTAGCTTTATGTTTGTGTGTGTGTGTGTGTGTTTAAGAGGTTGTGGCATCTGCAGATAAAGATACAGCTCAGATCTCTGCTTTGCTTAATTGGTTGGTACATGCACTGAGTGATGTATATGAACATCATTTCATGTCTGTTGTACTTTTCCTATTTTTCTTGACAATCAGTTGCATTTTGGTGTCTTAATTTTCATATCTGTGACCTTTTTATATCACCATGTATATATATATCTCTTTATTTTATTTTTTCAAACTATAAGAGAAAGTTTATTTAGAAAGTTACAGAGGCAAAAGAAAAGGGCCCTTGGGGCTTAGGAGAGAGAAAAGTTAAGGTATTGGGCCCGCAGGGAGGTGGGGGGAAGGTTGAGGTTGTGCTCTTGGAAGGGAGAGTGCGCCTATATCTTTATTTTATGCATTGAAAAGAAAAACTTGGAAAAATTTCAATTCAAGCCAGTAATTTTTAAAGAATATAGCTGCCTTAAGGTAATGATTGCACACATTTAAAAGCCAAGTGCCAATAGCAGTGATTTGTCCTGCACTCTTAACCCTGCCCTGTGACTCACAACCTCCTAAAGTAGCTACAGGCGAGCATGCTCCCCACCCCACCGTGCGGAAGGGTAGGCAACACAGCCATGGTCGGGTCGGGCTTTATTTTCACATCGGTCTAAAAGAGAACAATTTCACTTGTTAAAAATATTGTCCTGATACCCAGTTAACTTTCCCTGAATTTTTGTTTACAAGATGATTTCATCTGACCTTATGTTCTTCTGTTTCTCCTTCTGTTCTGTGGTGACAAAGTCATTTGTTCAAGTACTCCCAGAAACCACTTTATTCAACATTATTGCCTTCTGGATGTCTGTTTTAAAAGAAGTAATTCATGATTCTACTCAAAAAATTTGAAAATACATGGACCCTTTACCTACAAATCGGTTCAGCTTCGCGTGCACCATGTCTGGTTCCTCCAGTGTCACCGCTGTGAAGAACGTGGTTCAACAGCTCCGGCTGGAGGCCGGGCTCAACCGCGTGAAGGTTTCCCAGGCAGCTGCAGATCTGAAACAATTCTGTCTGCAGAATGCTCAACATGACCCCTTGCTGACTGGAGTATCTTCAAGTACCAATCCCTTCAGACCCCAGAAAGTCTGTTCCTTTTTGTAGTGAAATGAATCTTTGAAGGTGTTCTAAACCACTTTTCATGAACCAGTGGAGATCTGAAGAGAGCTAAATTTGAAGCCTGTACAAAAAGCTTATCCCTGTAACACGTGCCACACTATACAAACTTCTGCTTTTGTCAGTCCTTAACATCTACCTCTCTGAATTTTCATGAATTTCTGTTTCACAAGGATGATTATTTTATATACACTGGCAGCAGCATACAAATAAATACTTAGTATAAAAAGGTTTTCACTTAAAAAAAAAATTTGAAAATACAGATAAAAAAATAAAATAATCTGTAAACCCACTTTCCAGGGCTAACACTTCAGTGTTACATTTTATCGTATATCCTTCTAGACTTGATTTGCATATAAATATGTAGATTTTCTTTTTACAAAAATGAAGTTGTACTAAATATGACATTCATAATCTGCTATTCTCAGTGGTGTATCACAAACATCTGCTATATTATTAATATAGTGTAGAATTATACTATTAGTTTTTATGGTCTCAAAATATGCCTCTCTATGGCTATGTCCTGGTTTATTTAGCCACTCCCCAATTTTGCACATTTAAATATTGCCCATTAGTTTTGCTATTATAAAAACTGCTGGGATGAACATTTGTAAACATAGCTTTGTGCATCTGTGTGATGATTTCCTTAGGATGTATTCCTACAAATGGAATTGCTGGGTCAAATAAAAATGTGTTTTTAATGCTTTGTTACTATAGTATCCTACAGAAGTGATATACTGCAATATACTTGTGTTAGAACTACATTTATTATTTGTTTAGTTAGTAGTATATTTAAAACTTTAAAACTATTAAACTAGTAATTACAGACTTTTGGGAATAGAGACCTCACTTCCAAATTGATTTTAGAAATTGTTTATATTATGATTTTTTCCCTTTTTTATAGTTTTGAGTGACTTTTCATTATTCTTGTGCATTGTATATTTTACTTTGAATTTTCTTTTTTTACTGCTCCTGATATATTCTTCTTCTAAGTTTTTTTGGTAACACATCCCTATTGAATGGCTCTCTTCCAATTTACGTCATTCATTTTCTCTATATTAAGAATCCCTCAATTTATATCATTCAGTTTCCTTATATTAAGCCTCCCTACATGAAGCAGAATACAGTAACAGTAATCATGCTTAGAACAAGGGAAGAACCTTATCTGTGAGGTAGATCCAAGTAACTAACCTCCAGGTCATTTTATAAAAATTAGAAGTAGACCTATCTGGTTTTCTTCATCTGGAAACTTGAGTGATCTGACCCATTCCCAAGATTCCATTCCTGTCTTGAATGGAAGAAGCAATATTGTAGACAGACCCACACAAACATGAAGAGGTGTCCAGCAGAGCAGAGTGTTAGCAGCTCTATGATCATACTTAGTTTTCATTTTGAAGTCACTTACAGTTTTTATTTTATTATGATTAATTTTTATATAACATTGTTTTTCTACCATTCTTTCTATTTGGAAAATAATGTTTTTGAGAATCATTTAATGATGTAGGATTTGACCTTGCTGAGGCTATTTAAGTTTTTAAAAATAATTTTGGAAAGCTCATAAACCCTGGCTTTACCTCTTGCTCTGTCATTATATCTTGCTAGTGGAATTTGATTTGAAAGGTTTTATAAAAGCTTATGCTTCATTTACATAATTTTCTTCCATGTTAAAAAGCAAAAATAAAAATAAAAATTCTTACGTTTAGTGCTAATGCAGTATCATTCTAAATTTTGTTTTCTCCCCTCTTAGAGAATTTCTCCGCTCCCCCTGATGTCACTACAACTACCTCTTCTTCATCATCATCTTCCTCAATACGCCCAGCAAATATTGATCTGCCCCCCTCGGGGATAGTCAAAGGCATGCACAAAGGATCCAACAGGTCCAGCCTTATGGACACAGCCGATGGTAGGGCACCGTCTTTGGCAGAAACGCAGTCGCACACGTCACTGAACGCCTCTTTTCAGCAGCCTGCGCGGTGGCGGCACCGACACTGCGCAGGCTCAGTCTGTACTTTCAAAAGGTACCTGAGCAAAACACAGCGCAGAAAAAGAAAAGAATGCTGTGAAAGGGAGAGTCGACGCAGTCTTTACGCAATATATTAATAATAGCGCTGTGTTTGCTCTCTGTTGTCAGAACTTGTGTCGTGGACGTATCTGTACCTGTTTGTCTCAGTTGAAATAGGATGGGACTGTAGGCTAAGGCCAAACACCATTAGAAATAAAAGTTTCCGAGAGCATCGATAAACGGAAATACACCTAAATCAGTTAGTTTTAACTTGCTGTTTTTTCCCTTCTAGGTGTTCCTGTCAGTAGCAGAGTGTCCACAAAAATCCAGCAGCTTCTCAACACTCTGAAACGACCTAAAAGACCTCCCTTAAAAGAATTTTTTGTGGATGACTCTGAAGAAATCGTGGAAGGTAGTAGTAATCGTGCCAAGAACGTGCATTCCGTAAACAGTTTTTACGCAATTATACATGTCAGGTACTGTAGTATTTAAGGATGGGCAAGGCACCGTTTTTGGTTGAAAGAGTTCAGAGTTCTCAGCGCTTTTTCCCTAAGGATCATTTATGTTTTAGATCTCAGATGAAAGATAAGGAGGGAGGGGGGAGAAAAGCAAAGAGATAACAAGGGAGCTTTGAACTATCCTTGAAAATATACTCTTTGAAATTTGGAACTTTCCCAAATACATAATTTAAAAAATTATTGCATTTGGCATTATCCTAGAATACTGAAGTCACATGCAACCTCAAAAGTTTGTCCAGTCTTTTTTGATATAACTTAGACGTTTTGTTAAATCGGCCCGTCAACGCGCGTGCACGTGTGTGTGTGTGCGCGCACGCGCGCTTTGTATAAGATAAGGTGGGAGACAGTGAAAAAAGCTCTTCAAGATACAGACTTTTTCCTTCATGTTGTTTATAATTTAGACCAGTGCGAAAATATCTACATGTGAAAGTCGAGTTTAGCCAATAAATACTTGTCAGCTAATACAGTCAGTTGGAGAAGGGAGAAAATCAGTTCCATCTGTGTGGTTAGGGAAGGCTTCGCAGAGGAAGTGGTGATGGTGGTGTATTCATCCAGTAATCTAAAAAATGTACGGATGAAATCATATAATGTCTAGGAAAGATCGGGAGGGGAATAATGTGGGGGCGTAGGTGAAACAAGGGTGACCATTTAATGTTTATCGAAGTCAGGTATTGAATAGATCTACCTAACAAAAGCTTTTGTCAAAAGAACGAACCCTTGATAGCTTTGTACTCCATTTGTGCATCCTGAAACTAACAGTAGGCTTTGATCACATCAGATTTGTTACTGGAACAAGGCCCATGAGTAGACTTAGACTAGATCCGGGCTTAGCCCACTTTATGCAGCAGGAAACAACTAGCAACCTGACCCAGGAGGTTAAGGTGAATTTTTGTTTCTTTAGGAGTTACTGAACTCACTGAGCTAAGGGGACCTTTCTTGCTGCACCGATTCTCAAGGTTCTCATGCCAGTAACAGTCTCAGTGGTCTTTTTAGCACCGTGTGTTGCCCAGGCAGATGAGGATCAGGATTTAATAGGAATCATACTGGAACAATTTTCATTTGCAGAATAGCAGCAGCTTGTCGCTAATTATAAATAGGCAACAGTTACAAAATAGGTAATCTTGTTTGAATAAGATTACCTTTGGAAAGTAGATACCCATATAGCTTCGGAAGTCTGAAAGACCGTGCCCCGGGGTCCGCACTGAGGCCTAGCGGATAGCAATAATATACAGGCTTTCATGACCGGAAGATCGTGCCTGCCATATATATAGCCTGTTTGTAAAACCGAAACCATTTACTCAGAACTGCCCATGTTCATTTTTTCTACTTGGTCTGGTGGTTTAGGGTCTGGAAATATACCGAGTAGGGCAGCTGAAATGTTATTTACCTAGGGCAGTGATTCGGGAAGTGAAACTATTTCATTAGTTTTATGTCAGTAGAAAAATAGGTCAAGACATTTCAGTGAGCTTCTCAAATCTGTCGTTAAATCAAGTTATACAACTTATTTCACATTTCAGTCGCCCATCTAATTAATACTTGTTGCTCGTTTTGTCCGTTGTCCCTTCTGTGCTGCTTCTCTCACCTCCCATTCACTTGGCTAATTCTTACCTTTAAGGCCCAGCTCAGGCACTACCTCCTCCAGGTGGTGGGCCGTACCCGGTTAGGCTGGGCGACGTGGCCCTCTTCTGCCTGTCCTCTCTGCATATCCTTCACGCACTGCTCATGTTCACTTAGCTCTGTGTGTGTGTGTCCCCGTTGTGCTCTAGATATCCCTAGAGGATACAGACTCTGTCTCTTGCCCTGGCATTATTAGAAAGGATAATATTTGTCAGAGAATGACGTGCTCACATGCAGTACTTACTTTCTCACTGATTGTCACATGCCGTGTACGTAATTGGCACTTGGTAAATATTTGACTTTTTTGTTCCCTGTGTACATTATCTTTCCTGCTGTGAAAATGTAGGGTTTTTTGCCTTTTATTATTTGAATAACACTTGTTTATTGCAGGAAAATTAAGAGGACTTTAATTTTTTCTGTATGATTCACTGCCAGTTTCTGGAATGATTGTGTTAATAATCCAGAGCTTTTTTACCTCCCCCAAATTCAGTTCAGCTCAATCAGAACTGATTGAGCAGCCATTTTCCTCTAAATTCAGTTCAGCTCAATCAGAACTGATTGAGCTGCCATTTTGTATTAGACACTATAGGCAATAAGAGGAGTAAGAACCTTGCCTCCTCTCGAAAAGCTCAGGGGGGAGAGAAACCTGCACAGTAACGGAAGCCCATGGGGACCCTCAGTGCGTTAGTAAGAGGGGCTGCCACACAGTGTGGGAGCACTGAGGAGGACGAGGCCAGAGATGGCTTCCCAGGGCACGTGCTGGCTGAGCTGCATTCTGAGAGGGATGAGTACAAGCTCACCAGGAGGCAAAGGATCGGCCATGTGAGGTATGCCCAGGTACAGAGACGTGGAGGGAACATCCGTGCCTGTTACTGGTTGGCCTCTAATACTGCCCCTGTGGTATAATTGTTACTGTTCCCATTTTACAGATGAGGAAAACCGAGACTCAGGTAACTCAATTTGCCTAAGGTTTCCTGACTCACAGTTCGGTGCTTTTTCACTGAACATAACCTGGTGAAATGGAAGTTGACTCTCTAACATTGGACACAAACTAAAGATTTTAAAACCAGTTTACTAAAAATTGTGAAATTGCTAAAAGGGAACTTATACTTTGTGTTTCTCTTTGTGTTCAGGGATTTGCTTTGTCAGGGTCAGGATTTGCTTGTTGCATAAAATGCAATTTTACAATTATGCGGGGAAATGAATTAAGCCCCAGTTTGTGGATTACCACGTCTGCTAATGTCCGTTCTTTTCTCAGAGTGAAGGGAAAGGGAAATGGATGTGGGATTAGTGACCTAAGTTGGGTTGGTTGGTATTTGTCCTTACTTTAGGTCTTATTTTCCTAACTTACTGGCGTTTTGTTCCTGTGTTTCAGTACCTCAGCCAGACCCCAACCAGCCCAAGCCTGAGGGACGGCAGATGACCCCTGTGAAGGGAGAGCCCTTGGGAGTCATCTGTAACTGGCCTCCTGCTCTTGAGTCCGCCCTGCAGCGCTGGGGCACCACTCAAGCAAAGTGCCCCTGTCTGACGGCGCTGGACATGACAGGGAAGCCAGTGTACACTCTCACGTACGGTGAGCTCACCAGGTTCCAGCTCCTCCCTTTTCTCTTGATAATTCTCCAGAGTATCGTGGGTGGTGTTTTTATCTTGGTATTTAGCAGTTACTGGTCATTGTGGTGCAGGCCGTCTTTCACTTTCTTAGGGTCCTCAGATCGAAGCGCAGCTATTGCCGAATACTTTCATTTGCTAACGTGACGTTTGCAAGCCGGCTTATATTTAAAAGAACAAAAAGAAGAGACTTTGTACATCCACTGATGTTTTAACATTAGGAGAGGATTTTAGGAAGGCCTTTGGGCAGGATTAATGGTAAAAACCGTATAGTTTTGTCCCCAAATTGAAATTGACTACCTTTTAGATCTTTGTCATTTACTTTGTCCTCTTACTTACGATAGGCACAGAATTTTATAATAAACAAAAAAATCTGTGCGTCTGCATTTACTTTTGCATCTTAGCTAAAATTTTAATTTTTCTTTTGTAAATACTTTCTAAAGTAAGTTATTTGTCTTTTATGAATTCTTAAAAAATAACTTTTATTAAATAACAAGAAGAATGGATTTAACCTGGGCTGTTAGATTTTGTACTAGTCTGTTCACAGGTTCCTTTTTCCCTTCGCAAGTGGAGTGCATTGTCCATAGATGTAGATACAGAATAATTTTAGAGGGAAAATTATTTTTATTTAAAAAACTGTGCAAACTGACATGAGTTTTAAACCTTAGGTGCCCCTCTGAATGTGTTCTATGTAACGTTAATGTATCTATTGAAAATAACACGATTTCTCTTACTTGTTTCATAATCTAAAATAAGAATTCCCAGGAATGGTTGAAGGGAGGCAGCATGAACAGAGTAAGAAGAGGCTTTCTACCCCCTACATAGTTTTTAGCATTCATTTCAGAAGTTGTGTATTGATTTCACCCATATAACCTTTAAAGAAAGCAGTCAGCTGGCCACATCTCTACATGTTTATTTAACATCTTTGAGTATATCCACGTTTCACATAGTTAATTTCCATTTTATTGTCTGACTTTACTGAAATAACAATGGTATGGAATGCTTAATTATTTGAGTAACACTTTTGCTTTGCAGTGGCTTTAAGAATGTAATACCATGTATGTAATGGTTCTTCAGAAAAAACTGAAAATGATGTAGTTTTCTGATTTTCAGTCTTATAATAAACAAATTTTTCCTTCCCTTTAAATGTGATCAGTTCACATCAAACTATTTCTAAAGATACTTAGTTTACTTCAGAAAAGAACTTGAAAAATTACCCAAAGCAGAATGAACTTCTGGTGATATTTTCTTTTTGTTTGGAGGCAGGACTGACTTTCCCTAAACGAGAGTGAATATAAAGCAGTGTTTGTGGGGGAGGGACTCTCTTAGTGCTTGTCTGATGTGTCATTTGGAAGTAGCCATTGTCGTGTTATGTAAATGTGCTTAGGGACTGAATGCCCCCTTGCCGAGCCAGGCCAGTGCTTTTCCATATGACTGTTTTCTTTTCTTTCTCCAGGGAAGCTGTGGAGCAGGAGTTTAAAGTTGGCCTACACACTGCTTAATAAACTGGGGACCAAAAATGAACCTGTGCTGAAACCTGGAGACAGGGTAATTGGGCTTTGGTTTTAGGGCGGTGATGTTTTATTGCGTTCTAACATGTGCATTCTGTGTTTTTAATGTACAACAGCACAATTTCTGTAATTTTTATTTTTAGAAAAAGAAAATGGTTTGGTTCCAACCCAGGTTGGTCCAATACCAGGTGATAATTCTTGCATTCAGCAATTGAAAGAAATTCGGATGTCCCTTTCTGTAGCTGCTTAGTCCGTAATCTGTTGAGGTGCTGATAAAAAGTAGGGAAACCTAAGTCTTTCTGGGAGTAAATACTTCAATATTCAGACAACAGAAATGGCAGTAAAGTTTACCTTGATTTTCTATCTTTAAAAGATGTCCCATAAAATGTTTTAGAACATTTTTTTGTGGTTTTATGTAGAAAGAGAGGGAGAGTCACACTACTTCCATGAAGAAACAAATTGATGTCATTTAATTTTATCTTGAATTGGAGGTGACTTTATTTTTTTTTAATTTTTTAAGGTTTTTTCCTATTAATAACTTTATTTTTTTATTGACTTTAGAGAGAGACATCAGTTTGTTTTCCCACCTATCTATGCATTTCACTGATTCTTGTACATGCCCTGCCTGGGGATCGAGCCCACGACCTTGGCATATTGGGACGGTGCTCTAACAAACTTTGAGCTACCCCGCCAGGGCTCCTATTAATAACCTTCTAAATATGGTTACTTCTTACCATCAAGTACTACTTTTCACTTGGAGTTTGTAGAATGAAACACCAGCTCTACAACAGACTTGCTTTTTGGAGGCTCATGGTGACAGAATCCCCTTTAAAGATATTTTTGCATTGTGGCAAAGGACAGCTAAAGCGCGGGCTCCACTTACAGGGTGGCCCACGAGTGTCTCCTAGTCCTCGCTGAACCCTAAGGAAGCTCTCCTGTGTCTTCTCAGCAGTACTGACACTCGTGTGCAGAAAGGAACTGAGTGGTTTAAATGTCTTGAAGAGTCTGTAGTCTTTTTAGAATTCTCCAAGGTTCAGAATTGCATTGATCAAAAAAATAAAATACTGAAATTTAAAAATAAGAAAAAAATAGACTTGAACTTATCTTGGGAGTAAGTTTAGAGAGTTTGAAAGCAAAAGAACGTAAAGCAAGAGTCCAGTGACATAATTTTCAAATGTCAATTTATAAGTATCCAAGCCAAGTAGCTAAGCTCCGCAGTGGCCGTGTTTTGAGTAGATTGGGAAGAGTCGGTTGTCCCTGTGAAATACTTCAGGTGAGAGCACAGGTTGGAACATACAGAGGTTTTACTGTTTATCTTTTGTAAGTGAATTAACTTCATATCCGTAATGATTTCTGCCAGTATTGCTTATACCTGTTACCAGATGCCTTTCATGCTAGAATATGTGCTTTGTTGGTTCAGTAAGGATTAGTGCAATGAACTTATTAATAAAGGGTAAGAAATCTTAGGCTGGCCCTAAGGTGGTAATCTAGTCACTCAACCCTTGTAGGTTGTCTCTCAGAGAATAAAGCTTATTCTTTGATGTGCTGCTCTGTCTCGAGTGATCCATTGCATTTATTTTGTTGCTGCAGCCCCACACCAAAGTAAATTGCCTTAGGTTTCATAGGTAATTAATTTATTACTTAAGGTGAGGTGTTTACTGTTAAATCACCAATAGAATTAAGTGAAAAATTCTTTGGATGATGATGAAATTGCATTACAGTTCCCAAAATGTGTATCCTATAATCATAGGAAAGATCAGAGGTCTCTTTAGATTTGTGCATCTTTCTCAATAACTGAACTTTCTTTGGACTATTAAATACTTTGCTTTGTTGTATTCATGATAGACATTTTGTGTATAAATGTGTATCTTACAGAGTGACGTTGAAAGTGTTAGTCTGTTTCTGTTCCCCCGTTATTGAACATCATTGTGCATTTTAGGTAGCCCTGGTTTACCCCAACAATGATCCAGTCATGTTCGTGGTGGCTTTCTATGGCTGTCTCCTGGCAGAAGTGATTCCAGTGCCTATAGAGGTACCTCTTACCAGAAAGGTAACCCTGCTAACTTTAAGAAGAATGTGGCCAGTTTTGACGTGGCGGGCATTGGGTTCTTGCATCAGTTGGCTGTGTCACCACGTTAGAAACATTCTGCTTTCTTAAGTACACCGCTTCACTTGATAAAAACATGAAAGCTGTAGAAAAGTTATTTACTGATATTTATAACTTTCATGCAAATAACATGTTTTCAACAGAGATAGAATAGTTATATATCACTTAAAAATCATGGGAGCATGCTTGACTTTTCAACAATTACCATTTATAAAGAGTACCACCCTTGGCTTCAGGAACTGTAGATAATCCACATTTACAATAGGTAAGACCTTTTGTAAAGGGATTTGGTTTAACTGTGTCTTCCTATTTAGGATTTCCACTAAGCCCAGGGCGATACAGTGATGGCATGTTACTGCTTTGGAGTACAGGGTTTCACTGTGATCGCATATCAGCCTACCCAGATGGAGCCTGTGCAGCAGATTTTCAAGTTTAACTGAATGATTTCTCCAGGAGCTGTTTGATCTTAATTTGCTCATACTCTTTATTATTGAGAGTTGATGATAAAGGCAAATATGGTGGAGACTATGGATTTATAAGGAAAAAAATTACTTTTTTTTCTCAAAAATTACTTTCTGAAAGGAATAAAAGATAAAATGGTAACATCTCTGAAACTCTGGTTGATGGGATATAATATCTTTAGATTGTTCTAGAAATCATAGGGTTGTTCCTTTGTTAAGTTGACAGTCCTGTGTGGTTTCATAGTGATACTTTTAAGACGACATTTTAGTGGAACTCTTTAGACTCTTCTGTTGTTTTCTCTGCTGTTGTTGTGAGGTTCAAATCTACTTTTAAAATATAATAGTGAGTATATGGATATGAGCATAACCATTCATTCACTTTCATTGTAAATGTGGGCATGTGATGTTCATTCACATGATTTATTTTATTCTGACCTGACTTGCTTTGCTTTTGGATTTCACGGTGTGGCTAGGTCAAGACAACTTAGCCATGTTAGCATTTATTTTATTTGCTTGAATTTAATCAGAAAGAGGAGCATTGTCGACCTTTGAAAAAAGTGGTCACATTTGGCTAGTAGAATTCATCATTAGCAATGTCAGGTTAATAAAATACTGTATTTGCCCTCAAGAAATCATTATATGGTAGAAATTATTTGGAAGAACATATTGTCACTAGATTTTGAGAGTTGCCATTTCTCAGTGGGGTTCCATGAATGTTATCACACAAGTGCCAGAGTGTTGCTAAGTGTCAGATTTGGGGCCTGGGTGTGCTCACGTTCATTCCCCTGCGGTGCTTGTTTTCCTTTCTCCGTAGGATGCTGGAGGGCAGCAGATTGGCTTCTTGCTAGGAAGCTGTGGTATTGCCTTGGCTCTTACCAGTGAAGTTTGTCTAAAGGGGCTGCCAAAAACACAGAATGGAGAGATTGTACAGTTTAAAGGTTAGTAATACCTGTGCCTGAATTGTCAGTTAAAAAGCTGAGTGCTTTAATTAGTGTTTGAACTAATAATAGTTAAGGACTTAAAATATATTTTCTTATTCTCACAGTCTTATGAAGTAGGTACCATTATTGTCACCATTTTACAGGTGAGGAAACTGAGACACAGGTTAAGTAACTTGCCCAAAGTCACAGCTAATAAATGGCACAGCAGCGATTTGAACCCACATCTGTCTGATTCCACAGCCCACACCCCTAACCTTTATGCTGATGGCTGGAAAAAGCTACCACTCTGTTCATTAAAGCTAAATACTACACGTAGAGACAGAGGATAGACCACTAACCTCAGTGGACTTCCACTGCCAAATGGACCTCCCAGTTGTTGAGGTAATGTCAAGGTCTAGGATTAGCACGTGGAACGATTGTACTTTTGAAAGAAGGTATAAATGTCTAATGATTTATCACTAAAAAGTATTTTACTAATTATAAAATGACCGTGGTTTGGTCTCTTGATGTTTAAAATGACTAGTTCGATGTGAATTCCTTCCCTTATGGCTTAGGCAATTCAATTTTTATTTTGGGTTTGATTTAGGTTGGCCTCGGCTCAAATGGGTTGTAACTGATTCCAAGTACCTTTCGAAGCCCCCGAAAGACTGGCAGCCCCACATCTCACCTGCTGGAAGTGAACCAGCATACATTGAGGTAGGTCCTGAGACTAGAACATACATTCTGGCTTTATCTTTGGCTTCAGATGTTATCTTACAAAATTTATTTTTTGTTTTGTTTTTTGCTGTCTTACAAAATTTAAAACTAATTTTTTGCAGTTCTAATGTTAGAAGATTCTCCTAGTTTGTTAGATTTCCATCTTTTGGCTTGTAAAATGTCTTGTATTGGCTTTCTATTCTAATTATTTTTAACATACTTACACATTCAAGAGAAAGGCTTGGAGAAATATGAAGGTTTAAGAAATGATTTACAGACAGAGAAACTGGCCCAGTTATTTTTCTGCTGCTTGGGGGTTAGGGAGTGGGATGCAACAGACTGGAGAAATGAGGAGGGAAAATAGCTGTGCTTAAAGAGAACAAATTTAACAGATGAATGATAAAGAGTAGGCAGAAACAAATGGTGTTGAAGATTAGTGTAGAAACTCGATTGATTCATATCGTGTTCCATTTGAGGGATTATTAAGCCTTACTGCATACCAGGCACCAGGTTAAGTGCTTTATTTATTTATTTATGTATTTATTTATTTATTTATTTATTTATTTATGTATTTAAGATTTTATTTGTGTATTTTTAGAGAGGGGAAGAGAGGGAGAGAAGGAGAGAGGCATCAGTGTGTGGTTATCTCTCACACATCCCCTACTGGAGGCCTGGCCCACAACCCAGGCATGTGCCGTCACTGGGATTTGAGCCAGTGACCCTCTGGTTCTCAGGCTGGCACTCAGTCCACTGAGCCACAGCAGCCAGGGCTAAGCGCTTGAAGTACATTGTTTCAGTCAGCCCTGTCAAGTCCCCTCCCTCTCAGGTGGAAGCTGGTATTAAACCTGCTTTACACAGAAGGAGACAAAGACTTAAACAAACTTGAGCGACCAACCAAAGGTCAGGTGACTCAAAAATGGCAGAGCTGGGACTCAGACTCACATCTGTTTCACATTGAAAGCTGTGCCCTTGACCACTTTTTCATCCATAAATGCCCACCAAATGTTTGCTAAATTAATGGATAAGCAAATCAATAATTTTAAAAAAAAGGTTTTGGGGAAAAATCCACCTAACCTTGAGCCATATGGTAATAACTGGCTGTAAAAGGAAAGAGAGTGGGCAGCAGCTTTGAGAGACGATGTGGTGATGTTGGGTACAGGGACAGTTGTTTCTAAAGGTGGAAGAGATCTAGGTGTGTTTAAATGACAGATAAGCAGGCGATTAAAATACCAAATTTAGTGATCAACTCCTAATCCCTGTCATCTCTCAGTGATTAAATGGTTCATCACCCCGTTCTCCTTACCACTGCTCACTGGCTTCCCTGACTACTTTCTCAGCTCTCCTGCCTCACTGACCACTGCTTTTGTATCCCCGTTCCTGGTTCTTCCTAGCAGGTGAAGGGCCTTGCTTAGCTCTGGCCTTGGGCAGAGCTACCGCCCTCTACATTTCTAGGCTTGTTCTAATCTGAACTAACTGGCAGTTTTCACTTGGGACCCTCTTATTATCCATAGTACATCACTGTGAGTTGAAATTATCCTGTGGGTAATAGGGAGCTATTAAAGGGTTGTCAGCAGCAAAGTGATAAGAATAAATATGTTAAAAGATTTATTGGTTGGGTTGTATTAAGAAGGGAAACAGGGAGACCAGCTTTTACAGTTACCGAGGTGAGCTCAAGGTCATGGTGATGGGGTTAGAGAAGGGTGGGTTGTCAGTGGTTGAGAGACAGTGAGGAAGGACAAGTGGCAGGACTTAGTGACTGACTCTGGGTGGGGACGAGGCAAGACAGACTCAAGTTTCTGCCTCGGGCGGCTGGGTAGATGGTGGTATCCTTTACTAAGATAGAAAATACAGCAAGAGGAGTTTTCCTGGGTGAGGGGTGGGAGTAAAGAATACAGTGCTGGATCCACTGAGTTTCCCAGGACTGTGGGTTGTTCAAGAGGAACAATTGCCTCATGTGTCTGGATCTCTGGAGAGGTCTGGAGAATTGGGAGTCATAAGGAATATGAATAAAGTGAATAAATGCGCTGAATAAAGTGAAATGAGAAGAGAACTTTCAGGAAATGCCAACATTTAAGGGATAGTCAGAAAATGCAAGGAGAGAGTGAGAGAGTATGAATAGGAGAGAGAAGTATCACAAATGCCAAGGAAATGTCAAATGTTACAAAAGTTCTGATAAATTATACATTATGTCCTTCTATTTAACAATCAAAAAGTTGCTGATCTTGGTAAAACAAACAAACAAAAAGCAGCTTAAATGGAGCACTGATGTAAAAGCAAAAGTGTAGTTGATTGACTTTTTTAGGAGTGAATAGGCCCTTTCTAGGTCTCCCCTGCCCCACCGGGAGCTCCTGACAGAGACCAGCGCTCTCGCACCTTCACCTCTGCGATGCCGTGCATGCCCTGCCCTTGACACTGTGCTGCTGCAGATACAGCTCAAGCCTCTTGTTCATTTTACTTCTTGAACAGCCGCTTCACACTGATGACCAATTAAACTTTTAAGAGTTTTTCACACATACTTTTGTTGAGGTTTGTCATTCCCCAATTCTGTCTTTGGGGGATTGGAATTGGAGGCCCAAGGGCACAGCCTCAAATATTCATGTTAAACTGAGCTATTATTGTGGCTTTATCTTTTTGTTTTAGGACTCTAGTTTTATCATTTGAAATAATCCATTTTATTGTGTTTCTTATGTTTTTTTTCCAGTATAAAACAAGCAAAGAAGGGAGTGTGATGGGAGTTACAGTGTCCCGCCTTGCAATGTTGTCCCACTGCCAAGCGCTGTCCCAGGCCTGCAATTACTCTGAAGGTCAGACTCCGTCCCGTAACTGCCCTCAGTGTGAGCCTCGGGTGTGGTGACTCCTCGCCGAGTGCTCAGTGACTGGGTTCCAGTTAATGCCCAAACTCAGAGGGAAATGTTTTGTCTTTGTTTTTTATTTCCCAGAGTGAAATGTCATAAGACACATTCTTGGCTTGCCTTTGCTTTCTTCTTTTTCACAAATATGCTGCAATTTAAAGGAACTAAAATACTAGGCAACCAAGTATGTGAAGTATGATTTCTAGAGTGCAGAAATAGAACACTAATTAAAACCATGTGTTCATTATTAGCTGCAGACTGTCAGGTAGCTCCATCTTCCCGTGTGTACAGAGCTGCCCCCAGCTGCACCTTTGGAGTTAGAGTCAAAGAAATTCAGCTTCCAGAAAGCACAGATAAAACACAAAAATGTATTCTGTGGGGTGCTTAAAGAGAGAGTGAGAGTGAGAGAGAGAGAGAGAGAGAGAAAGAGAGAAAGAGAGAGAGAGAGAGAGAGTGAGTGTGTGTGTGTGTAGACACAATGCGTACCAACAGTTTTTTCTCTAGGAATTACAACTTTTACATGGATGTGAAACTTCCAAATAATTAGGAAAAAGTATTACCTCTGAGAAGATAGTATCTAAGTCATAAGGAGTTGGGGACTCATTGTCTCTTCTGTGGCCATGTCACACTCTATGACCGGTCCCCCAGCCAATGTGAGGGGACCCTCAAGTAATCAGAAGACCCAGAGCTTTTAGTGACCTCTTTAAAACTACCAAATCAGCTCTTTAATAGAGGCAAGTAACATGATTTTGCTACTTAACACTAAAGATGACTTCCTTATTTTTTCCCCCTATTTTTTCTCTTTTAGGAGAAACAGTAGTAAATGTTTTAGACTTCAAGAAGGATGCCGGGCTGTGGCATGGCATGTTTGCGGTAAGCTATTCAGAATTAAGGCCTTTAGTGTGAATCCTGTGATTCAGGTCAGTATGCGTGCTGTGTAGCCAGATCATCTCTCTGTGCTTATTTGAAATTTAAGCCCCCAAAAGATCAATAATATTTTCCAGAAGAATTTTATTTTATAATAAAAATGGTTTTTTTTTTAAAGGAGAATGTAATTTTATTTTTTCTCCACTGTGTGGTTGGGCATACTCCTCACATAATAGTGTATAGGAAAATTTAGGATCTATAATTTTTAAAGCATCTGCTATGATGGCTCAAAGCCTAAAAGATTCTACAAATGACTGTGTATTTATTTGTGATTTTAAAAAATATGTTTGAGATGAATCTCATCTCCTTTCTGAAGAAAGGACTACAGAAATATATTTAGAACTTGACAACTGTGGGTAATAATATCTAACTTTTCCACTGGACAAAATGTGCTGGATGAGTAGCAGGGAAGGCCAGGCTGCTTTTCACAATCGAGGGACAGGTAGTGTGCTATGAGGGTTAGAGAAAGGGTGAGTTTCTCCCAGCTCTAGTCTCAGGCCCTATTTATGGATGAGGTGGCAGCTGAGTTGAATTTTGAGAAATGGGTAATGTCCAGGCCGTGTGGCTCAGTTGTTCAGAGCATCGTCCTGCGCACCAAAAGGTTGCAGGTTTGATTCTCAGTCAGGGCACGTACCTAGGTTGTGGGTTTGATCCCTGGTTGGAGCACATAGAGGAGGCAACCAGTTGATGTTTCTCTCTCTCTCTCTAAAAAAGAAGGGTAAGAATCAGCCGTAGAGAGATATTTTTGTGTTGGAAGTAGAGAGAGGGGGCATTTCAAGTAGGAAAAGCTACCATATGTAGCTTGGTGATTAGGAGGGAAGAGAGAAGAAATGCAGGATCCTAGAGTTGCAGAGGACTTTGGGAGGGTCTTGTTGAACTTGCTCACATATTGCAGGAGTTTGAGAAAGCGTAGGCAGTGAAACATGGGGGGAGAGGAAGAGGATCCTTGCTCACTCAGGACCCCCTCAAATTAGGAAGAGCCTATTCCTTGAGTGTACATGCTTCCTAGCTCCTTTCTGAAGCCCTCCCCATTTTGTTTTTTATCAGAGGTTAAAAAAAAAATCTTGCAAGGTGTTAGAGGGACAAGTGTGAAGAATTGGTTGTAAACACCATTCTTTCCCTGAAATCCGAAAGTTTATCACTATACCTAGGAACTTGGGGGAGGGAGAAAAAAGAAGTTAACAATGGTATGTTGGTTTTGTTGGGCCATTTCAATGGTGAGAAAAACGGCCAGCCTAAATATCAAGACTTAATTATTCTGCCAGGCTGGGTTTTTGAGAGACAGGAGGTCCTGGGCACATTCACTCGTTTGGGTGGCAGCAGATACCACATTGCATGGCCCTCTCAGCTCACTGAGCTTTATCTCCTCAAATACCCGACAGGCCTGGGCAGGACCTCCCATAAGTGACAAGGAAGCTTTGATTTCGTCTTGTAACACCTAACCCTTCGTGGTGTGTGGGAAGCGCAGGCATGCTGGAAGCACTCGGGGGCGGAGGGCAGTGCAGCGGTGTCTGTTAGATTTAACAAGCATATAGCCTGTGACTCAGTAGTACCACTTTTCTGTCTTTACCCTCGAGAAACACTTGTACACATACCAGGGGAAGTATAACTGTTCCTTGAAACATTGTTGGTAATAGCAAAAAAATGTCAATAACAGGGAAATGCCTGAATAAACTGTGCTGTAGTCATACTGTGGAGTATATGCTGCGGTTCCAAAGGAACCATGTAGAGCGCGTACTCCTATGCATAGCTTTATCTCTCAAATAATTTAAATGGAAAAAGTACATTGCAGATATATGTATAGTGTGATGCCTTTTATGTTAACAATACGCTCTGTTTCCATGGGGACAGATAAATATATGTAAATAAATAGAAAAAGGAAGGCTGCGTGCCAGATTCATAATAATGATAGTCTGAGGAGGAGAGGAAGGGGCCAGGTTTAAGGGTAGATAGCAAAGGAGACTTCAACCTTGTAGTTAGTATTTCAGTTAGTATTTTCTTCAAAGAGCATGTATTTGAATATTTATTACATGTATTATTAAAAATGTTAACAAAATACCAGATCAGTTTTAAAATGCTCTGTGTGTATTTGGTATTGATTAATGTTTATCTTTCTTTGCTTTTCAGAATATAATGAGTAAGATGCATACGATTAGCGTGCCCTACTCTGTTATGAAGACCTGCCCTCTGTCGTGGGTCCAGAGAGTACATGCCCACAAAGGTAGTTATATATAGCCCCTCAGCTTTAATCATGTGACTGTTTGACTAAGGTTCCAGGGGTTTTCAAATTGCTCTTCTGGAGACATGGTTCTTTCTGTGCCTCGGTGGCCTGGCCAATGTCGAGCCCAGTTGCTGAAGTGAGGTGTGTTGTCAGTTCCATCTCGCATGACGTCCTTTCTTAGGACTTGAGATGAATTTGCCTGAACTTGAGCCCTGAGTCAGATTTATGAGTGCTTCGGGACTCGGAGCTTCCCTGGCAAAGTTACACGGCCTGCCCACGGGTCACAGGGAGCAAAGCCACATGTGTCCATGTGGTCGCTGCCACCTCGGAGCGCCTGGCATAATTTCTTTGAAACCTTTTTTATTTTCTTTAAGTGAAAATCATGACCCTTAAAATAAGTAAAGTTTTTATTATAGTATATTAAATATCTACCAAACGTAGCGTGTATGTGTGTGTTAACTTTATTGCTTTTGAAATTGTAGCCAAGGTAGCGTTAGTAAAATGTCGAGACCTGCACTGGGCTATGATGGCACATCGGGACCAGAGGGACGTGAGCTTGAGCTCTCTCCGGATGTTAATCGTGACTGATGGAGCCAACCCCTGTGAGTACTTCCAGGGTGTGGGTCCGGGACTCTTCCTTCCTTAACATTTGTATTGAGATGTAGTTCACGTGCCATGAACCTCACCCATTTGAAGTGCAAGGTAACAGTGTCGGTGTATTCATAGAGCCGTGCGGCTGTCACCGCGGTCTCAGTTTAGAACGTCATCACCCCAGAAGGAGACGTCATGCCCGTTAGTAGTCACTCCCCATTTCTCCCCCACTGCCCCTACTCCTAGGCAACTGCTCTTCTACTTTTTGTCTTAGAGAATTGCCTATTCTGGACATTTTATATAAATGCAATTATACTACGTAGGTAAAGTGCTGGGCTTCTTTCACTTAGCAGAATGTTTTCAAGGTTCATCCGCATGGTAGTGTGTGTGCTTACTCCGTCCCTTTATATTGCCACGTAATATTCCATTTTAGAGATGTACCATCTGTTCATCGTCTGTTGGATCCATAGTCTTTTAAAACCACTCCTTCTTGCTCACTCATGTATATCCTTGTTCTGTCCTATAACTAAAAGGAATGGTAAGAAGGTGACTTGATATAACCAAATGTCTGGACTTTATTGTAATGTAAATTGCCCCTAGCAGGAAATCAGATTTGCAGAAGCTTTTAGAGATCTATTATGTCCCCTGCTTCCCCCCACGGCACAGGCATCTTGAGCCTCCACATAGCAGAATCAGGTAAAACGTTAGACCCTGTGTTCTTTGTCATAATGGGATTTTGTCAGTGGTCACCTTGATCGTCCTGGTATACTAAAACACGGACATGGGACTGACCTTAATAAGAAACAGATCAGAGAATATCACAAAGAAGGTGGAGCTAGCCAGAGTGTTAGTACTGCGCTGGCTAAAATAGTTACTTCAGGGAGAGTTGCTCGCTCAGTTCCAAACTGGCCACAGTACGTCTCTGCATCTCTGCTGTTGATTGGGAAGTTCGGCGGGAGCAGCTTTATTCCAAGTTTTAGCTTTAGACAGTGTCCATGATCTTTTATGGGTGGACGAGAATTCATTTGTCCTGGAAATGTATCAACCATCTTACAGGCACAGTAAACTATGTAGATGGAATTAATGATATACTGGGTTGGCCAAAAAGTCCATATGGTTTTTTCTGTAAAACAAAAGACACATTTTTCAGTTTCCCCAGTAACTATTGATTTAGGCACTTTGAGTGTGTCGGCTATCTCCCATGTGGTGTAACGTTGATGGTTCTCAGTTAATGTCTCTCTCTGATCGCTGTCAGCTTCACCTGGTCTGCCCGACCGTGAGGCGTGTCCAGCGAGAAATCTCCAGCATGAAACTTCACAAACCACATTTGACACCTTTGATCAGTTACAGCACCTTCTCCATACACTGCACAAACCTTTTTTTTGAGTTTCAGTAGCATTTTTACCTTGAAATAATAAAACAGACTATGTGAAAAATGTTATATATTTTCTTCCATCTTCAATATTAAAATGGCTACACAAAAATTCACCCATTTTGATGTTTTTTTAAATGCACGCTGATATGACAGCTGTCACAATACATTCTAACAATTGTTTTGAATGAAGTTAAAGACAACTAAGCACCACTGGAGCCATCGTACAGAAAAAAACCAAACGAACTTTTTGCCCAACCCAGTACAATGAGAGTTCTCATGAGAAACAAACATACTGGCTTTCTACCCTTTACCAGTTCCCTGCAGTAAAAAAACCCACAAATTTCCGTTTTCAAGTTGATCTGTTCCAACTCCTCCTAGGGTCTGTGTCATCCTGCGATGCTTTCCTGAGCCTGTTCCAGAGTCATGGACTGAAACCGGAGGCCATCTGTCCCTGTGCCACTTCTGCCGAAGCCATGACTGTGGCAATCCGCAGGTATCGTTCAGAACATTGGTGCTCTTGCCGCATGTCACCGCCTTGGTCAAATGCGCAGTGTTTGCCAGTCAGTGGCAGGGGTGTTAACTCATTTTCTGCTTCATAAGCCCACAAGTGGAAATGACTTTGGGAAGCAGTTGGAGTCACCTCGTTTATTTCTCCCTCTCTTGCACTAAGAGTAACAGGTAAACTGAAAATTTAATTATTCTCATCTCATTTTTGTGAGTTCTTTTTCTGCATTGCTTTGTCTTCAAATTCCTGAGCATCGTAGACTAGAAATAAGCCATTCTCGACTGTATCCTAAGTATGCAAAGTACAGGTATAGTATGCCCAAGACCAGTATATCCTTAACAGTCTATTAAAGTGTGGTGTTTCCACTGGAATGAAACTTGACCCTGCTCTGTACATGTGAATTTGGTTAATTTGGTATGTTTTTGGTAGAGAAAATGAGGATATTGTGGGGGGGGTAGCAAGAGGAAATTTGCTTTCCTACATATTCATATTTTTCTCTTGATATTTCATCTGCCAAATTTGATGAGTTTATTTTGTTTTCAGGCCTGGAGTTCCAGGGGCCCCTTTGCCAGGAAGAGCCATTCTCTCAATGAACGGACTGAGCTATGGGGTCATACGGGTCAATACTGAAGATAAAAACTCAGCACTAACAGTCCAGGATGTAGGACATGTAATGCCCGGTGGTGAGTTCTCAGCAGCACCATTTATTTTTTTTCCATAAAGATTTGTCGTTAGCAATAGTGGAGACTGATAAAAATATGGGATCCAAAACCAGGAATCTAAAATTTTAGTCACTTAGTTTCTCAAAGCCTCTTCACAGTTGAGTAATTCTAATCACATGTACCTCCAGCAGTGCTGTGTGATTTCACTGTGAACGCTAATTACAGCTGTTCACATGGAAGGTGCTGTACTGGGTGACAGTGCATTTGTCTGGCCCGCGCCGTGACTGCCAGCCGTGGGACCAGCAGAAAGAGCACCTTGCTGCCTTGCAGGAGGGAGCTCGGTCTGCCCAGGGGTCCATGAACTGAACCTGTTTCTTTGGGCTTTGCAGTCATTTTTAACGTCAGTGTCTTTAAAAGCTTCGGTCTGCATCTGTTATATGGATTTTTCTTTTTTGCTGAATTAAAAAAATTATTTGTCATCAGGGTTAAAAGATAGAAATTCCAGATATACCTCTGTAGTTTCAGGTCTGTTTTTAACATTCTTTTTTGGTATTCTTACTGGATGCCACTCAGTAAATACCGAACCTTCCCGGGTTTGCAAGGATGGAGCAAAGGTTTTCCAGGGTCTCTGTGTCCTAACTGAACTTTCTGTTCACCAGGGATGATGTGCATTGTGAGACCTGAAGGACCTCCCCAGCTCTGCAAAACAGATGAGATTGGAGAAATCTGTGTCAGCTCCAGAACAAGAGGCATGATGTACTTTGGGCTTGCTGGTGTGACCAAAAATACTTTTGAGGTACATGGTATTAAAGTTTTGCAAGGAAGATTTGATGGGAGTGTCGCTAGGGCAAGATGAGCTGGCTGGCCGGTGGGACACGGCATAATGTAGCGGGTTGAGAGCAGGTGCTCTCGAGCTGGACTGCCCTAGTTCAAACCCGAGCTCCGCCACTCACTCGCACCTTGGGTGGATTGCCTAACCTCTTTGTGCCCCAATTTCTTTATATTTAAAAAGGAGTAATTATAGTACCTAACTCATGGGATAGTTGTGAGAACTAAATGAGTTAATGTTTATAAAATACTTAGAACAAGTTCCTGGCACACAGGAAATAGAACTGTTTATCTGATAAATAAATAAGTAAGTAAATAAATAAATAAATAAAGAGGAGGCCTCACAGAAGTTCCCCTGGTGAATATTTCATAGTTTGAGCTTTGCAAGCCCAAAAACTTAATTTTGAGAGTGTAAAGTGACAATGGAGCCATCTCACAAGTATGGACTCAGGTTAACTGAGCTCATAAAGACTGCTGTAAACCAGGATGCAAGGTCACTGATAAAATGTGGAGCGCTGTTCTGTCATAGGGGCAGATTGCTCCGATCATTCAAATTTTCAGTGAGACAATATTTACTGAGAACCTTCTATGTGTCTGGCACCATTCTAGGTGTTTGGGGTGTGTCAGGAGAACAAACGGAGCTCCTGATACAGCTCATACTCTAGTGTAACTAGCACATTGCTTTCCTGCGGGCAGCTCTGCTTGTGAAGCCACGTTGTGATGAAAGTTTTCCTGGTGAGCCTGGAAATCAAAACAGGCATAATTAATCGTCTATATTTTATACTTGGAATTAACCTGCCTCAGGGTACCTTTTAGGGAACAGACAACTCCAATTTATGGGCCATGTCCCTTTCTTACTAGATAGGGCTTATAGGACCATAGCCAATTTTCAGTTCTTCAAGCTTCCTTTTTCTGTAATTTTAAACCAGTGGTTCTCAACTGTAGCAGGGCATATCTGTCTACCAACCCATTTGAAAATCAGTGCTTATAATTATGTAGTGATAGTTGTAGCTGGTGGGAGAATGTTGTATTTATAAATGATGTGGTATCTGAAAAAATGTTTAGAATTCCTGAGCCGACCATCATTTGTATTTACACAGCCTAAAACGGTATAATATAAATTATTAAACGTCTGTCTGTTATTACCACCATCATCACTGTTGCTGCTGCCTTCTTGCCCTACCGCCAAGGGCTAAGACCAAGTCACCTTAATAGGAGTAGATGCTCATAAACTCCGCAAGCACATACTGCCAGGTTTACTTTCAGGTGACTGACTCTAGTGCACATACATTTTACTAATTTAAATCGTACCCTTTTTCTCTTATTTTAAAAGTGCGTGGGGAAAAGCATGCTTGGACTACGTACATTTGTAACACCTGAATTTTTCATTGCATTTTGCTTACTGTGACCAAGATCCTCAGGCAGTCTTTGAAGATACTGATAGTATTTTGTTATGTTGCCTTTCCTACAAGGACACCTACCTGCCTAATCAAAGTTCTCAGATTTAATGCCAAATGGCTAGGTCCATAGTAATGAAGAAACTTTGAAATCTGCAGTATAAATTTAATGATAGTTAAGTAGAATAAAAATCCTAACTAAAAAAGGAGAAAACTATTGCCTTGACTTTACAAATTAAAGTTTCTAATATTTTTTTTGCTGGATTCTTACATATAAACCCTGAAGAGTTTTCCAACATGGTTAACATTTCACCAGGACAAAGACCTAGTAATAATGACTAGCCAGAAAATAAAAGTGTATTGCAAAGATAAGCTGCTGGTGTGAAGAACTTTTTAATACATATGATAGCAAAGAGCTGATTTTCCATTGCCCCCTCCGTTAGCTGTTTGATGAGGAAATGGACTTTCCGTGTCTCGCTTTCTCACCTGTAAAATGGAAATTATAAATCCTGTTTCATAGGATTGTCTTGAGGATTAACTGTAAAACAACTGGTCCTATGGCTGGCACACAATAAGCATTTAATAAATGTTAGCTCTTGTTACACTTGTTCCCTATATGAAAAAAAATCTTAAAAATTAAAGGGAAAGAACATCAATCAAATAGAGCAAGTAGACAGGAGACAGGAATAGACTATTTATAAAAGAAATACAAATGGCTAGTAAACAAAGGAAAGAAAATTCATCCATAGTGCTCATAAAGAAATGTAGTTAAAATAATAGTGGGATAACTTTTTTTTTGCCTCTCAGATTGGCAGAGTGGAAAAACTGATAACGTATAGTATGCGTTAGAGTATAGAAAAAACAGACGTTCTGATATGTTGTTCGAGGAGTGTAACTGATATAACAGGTTGTTTTATTTAAATCCTCACCCAAGGACATGCTCACTGATTTTAGAGAGAGGGGAAGGGAGGGAGAGAAACATTGATGTGAGAGAGAAACGTCGATCGGTTGCCTCTCACATGTGCCCCAACTGGGGATCAAACCTGAAACCTAGGTGCGTGCCCTGACTGGGGACTGAACCCGCAACCCTTTGGCCTGTGGGACGACACTCCCACCAATTGAGCCACACCGGCCAGGGCTGATAACAGAGTTTCGTAGGGCTGCCTGTTAAAAATCAGAAGATTCATGCTTTTTATACAAATGCACCAAATATGTGTGGAATATTCAGCAAAGCACTGCTACTTTATAGTGGCTGCTAATTCTAGTAGTTTCCTGAGTACTGACTCTGGGCCAGCCACTGCTTATGCCTGCAGATCTGTTTACAGTCTCTTGCTCTTCCCTCTAAGCCTGTGTGTCAGAGGCATTGGGAGTTTCATCTTATGGCAAAGGAAACACGGGTTTAGAGAAGTCCAGGAACTTGCCCAAGGCCCACATTACTAGTTAGTGGCAGAGCCAGCAGTTGAACTTACGTTTGCCTCCAAGTGCTGTGCCGTGCTGCCCTCTGTGCAACGGCACGTTGGAGAACTGTTGTACAAAATTAGCTCCGTAGACCGTTAGCAACTTGGGAAGGTATCCAAGATACATTATGTGGAGAGGCAAGTTGCAAAGCAGTAGATACAATATCCCTTAAAAAAGATCTTAGCCCCGCCTACATAGCTCAGTTGATTAGAACGGTGTCCCAGCACGCCAAGGTTGCAGGTTCCTTCCCTGGTCAGGACATATACAAGAATCAACCAATGTTTGCAAAAATAAGTGCAACAATAAATCAATGCCTGTCTGTCTCTCTGTCTGTGTCTCTCTCAAATCAAAGTAAGGAAATTCTTAATATGCTCATATGTGCATCAAAAAAAAAGCCCAGAGAGATAAACAACAAATTGTAAATGATTGTTATCTCTTAAGGGGGGTAGGATTCCTATATTCACTATTTATATAATTTTAATATGTATTTCTTGTGGCATATAACTTGTTTAAGATTTAAAGACTTAAAAAATCAAATACTTTTTTTTGCAAGAGAAAGCAAATTTAATACATATGTATGGGAACCCTGTGTACATGAGAGTTGAGAGATCTCACATGCATGAGAGATTCTCAAATAAGAAAAAAATCTGATTGTCACTTTCTTTTTTCTGTCTTTTAGGTAATTCCAGTGAATTCTGCAGGCTCTCCTGTTGGGGACGTGCCTTTCATCCGGTCAGGACTGCTGGGGTTTGTAGGGCCAGTAAGTGATGCTTTCGTGTTTGTTTTGGTGCGTCTTACTCAAATGTGTGGACGTGAGCTCACAGAACAGAACAAATTCTGATTGGTCCACGAGTACTTGCAGGGCCGCCTAACCTACATCTAGAGCAGTTCCTGTAAGAGTGTCATAAGCACGTTAATGTTTATTGCTTCTGTTATTCAGGTGCATTTGACTCCTCCAGACTGAGGCATTTTTTATTTCCAAATCTCTTTTCAGTTATTCTTGCTCCCTTTTTTTGATTTGATTAATGTTTCGATAAGTTAGAAGTGTGCTGAAAAAAACGTCTTTAATAGCAAAAGGGAACTGTAATAAATAGGTACAAGCATTTTTATACAGATTACCAGCAACACAGTTTGTGTAACAGCCAGTTGTTTGTTCTTGGTAAATTCTTTGAATAAAAGTGATATGTTTTTCAGCAAATGATCTTTACAGTCATTGGGTTTGTAGAGACAATTAGGACACAAAACCTGTTTTCAAAGAGGTCATAGCTAGCTCCATGAGCCAGCGAGGAAGGCAGAGGGCCAGATCGTGACAGGCTTTGCATGACATACGGGGAGTTTGGATTTTATTTTTAAGTCATAGGCACTCGTTATCGGAGTTAGGCCCAGATAGTTCCATCCCTCTCTAATCACCTCCTTACCCTCTCTTTCCTGCATAGTGGTTTAAGCTGTGTAAAGAAAGATCTGATTTTATTGTAGTTCCTTCCCAGCATGTATGGAGGGTGTGGGGGCAAGGACACACTTCTGAGAGAGTCACTCTCCTAGAAAGAGCATTCTACACCTGTTTTCTTGACTTCCTCACTCAGCACCAAGAAATTCTTTTTTTAAGATTTTATTTATTTATTTTTGTACAGAGGGGAGGGAAGGGAAGGAGAAAGAGAGGGAGAGAAACATCAATGTGTGGTTGCTTCTCGCGCACCCCCTACTGGGGACCTGGCCCACAACCCAGGCGTGTCCCCTGACTGGGAATCAAACCGGCGACCCTTTGGTTCACAGGCCCACCCTCAATCCACTGAGCTACACCAGCCAGGGCAGCAGCAAGAAATTCTTAAGGACCAAGCTCCTTTTAGCTTACCACTCCACTGTTGACGTCCAGGATCAAACTCCAGCCATCACATCTGCATTCTAGGCAACAGGACAGAGGAAAGTGTGCAGTCTCCTGTGTCTCTTAAGGCAGGTTCCCTGAAGCTGCCGAGCAACACTTCCACCTCTAGCACCTTGTTCCAAACTAGTCACGGGGCCCACCTAGCTGCACGGGGGGTCAAATGCCGTCTTCATTTTGGTCCGTCACGCCCAGCTCAACGTTCTGTTACTGTGAAAGAAATGAAGAAACGGACATGAGAGACTAGCAGTGACTGTCTCATTCTCTTTACTTATTTCCACCTAGCATTTTTCACACTCTCTTGGAAATGACTCGTTCCCTTCTGTCTTTTGGGTCGACCAGGGGCTTCTTGAGACTAGAGGTCGTGTGCTACAAGCCCCGTGAGTGTGTGGCACTGCACTGTGCTCGGTAAACCACACAGTGACGTCCACATGGAGGTTGCTCGATAATGAGTATGTGTGCACGGTACAAGAAATGCAGGAATTCTGTAATGAATGGAAAACAGTTAATTTATTGCGAGTGGGTCTGGGAGAATTATTGGCAATAATTCAATAATAAATAAAATTATTTATGCAGTGATGCTTTTAGGGCACTGACAGCATACCTTCCTGCAGCTCTGTTCTCTTACTGCAAAGGAAAGGCTCCCACACTCCTCCTCTGACCTTTCTCCAGTAGCCCTGCTTATGATCTTGCCAGATGGAAGCAGCATTAGATAGTCGTTCTCACATTAAAGTGGTTTATCTCTTCCTAATTCTGCTATTAATCGACTTAACATTTTTCTCCTCTGCCTCCTTCCCATGAATTAAGTACAGAAGAGGAACTGATTCCTAATCATTGCTGCGGAAATAAACTACGCTTGTGCGCCACCAGCCTAGTTGCTTTCTTCTAAAATCCCTCCCTAAGAATAAGTATGAATGGGCCCTGACCGATGGTGCCCAACCCTGACTGGTTGGGTATTGTCTCGAAAAGCAGAGGGTCACCGGTTCAATTCCTGGTGAAGGCACATGCCTGGGTTGCAGGTTCGGTCCTTGGTCGGGGCACATAAGGGAGGCAACCAATCAATGTTTCTCTCTCACATTGATGTTTCTCTCCCTCTCTTTCTTCCTCCCTTCCCCTCTCTCAAAAATAAATAAATAAAATCTTTAAAAAGAGTAGCCATGGCTGGTGTGGCTCAGTGGCTTGAAGTCCTGCCTACAAACCAAAGGGTTGTCAGTTGGATTCCCAGTCAGGGCACATGCCTGGGTAATAGGCCAGGTCCCCAGTAGGGGGCATACTAAAGGCAACCACACATCGGTGTTTCTCTCCCTCTCTTTCTCCCTCCATTCCCCTCCCTCTAAAAATAAATACATAAAATCTTTTAAAAAATAAATATGAACAGATTCCCTTCTTATACACTGTAAGATCCCATTCATTAGAAACTACCACTGATTTTTTTCCCCACTGATTTTCAGGATGCTGAGATGTGAAACACTTTCTTAGAACCCATGAAGTACGGTATTGCTTTCTTAAATTTTTCATGAGATTTGTTTCAAGACAGGAAGTAAAATGTCTGTTTTGCTATTTAAATTATGAAAATCAAGGTAAATTCTTGTTATTTTTTTAGGGCAGCTTGGTGTTTGTGGTTGGAAAAATGGATGGGCTACTGATGGTTAGTGGTCGAAGACATAATGCTGATGACATTGTTGCCACTGGACTGGCTGTGGAATCAATAAAAACTGTTTACAGAGGAAGGTGAGCAGTGCACGGTTCAAATGCTAATGTTTTCAGTAGAATCTAAACAAAGCTGTTGGGTGATTTGGGTTGTGTTCTGTAGATTCTCTTGAATTTCAAGTGATCAGGTTATTTTTGGTAAAGCGTAGCAGAAACCAGGCTTTGAATATTTGTCTTTAAATGTCTGATTCTTTGGCTATAAGTGAGAGGCATAAGACAGTGTACCCTGTATTTCAGTTTTTAGTTATTAATATTTGTTGAGTCCTGAGGAGAACCCTGAGGTGTTAAACTCCTACGTTTGTTCAGCACAGTAGTCCCACTCAGTCTAATTAGGTAGATGCTACTCTGTAGGGGTTTTACATCCAAGAATTGTTCCTCTTACTCATCTCTAAGTTATACCATTTTAGCACAGACACTTAGTACGTAAGTGCTAATTTCAAATTCCATGGATGAAGTCAGTTAGATACCCTTTTTTCTTCACTTACTAATTCAAGGAGAGATAACTTGGTTCATACTTGAGTAATGTCCTATTTGGTAGTTTACAATCATGGATATATGTTTTTAAAGCAATCTTAGTGCCCCTTTAGTTTTTGAAGAAGAAAAATAAATTAAGTCAGTAGAGAACCAGTTCCTGAAATGTGTTTTTTGCCATGGTGTAGCTTCCCATGAGATGTAAACTCCATGAGCACCAGACTTTTCTGTCTTTGGCCCCTTCTGTATCCCTAGCACTCAGCACAGCACCTGGCACACAGTAGGTGTTCAGTAAATATGTGCGGATGAAAGGAAGGAAGGGACATGATCACGTGTGCAGGTCTGTTAGGCTCTGCAGTGAATTTTTTTATGCATTCATTCAACAAATATGTATTGGGTGCCAACTGTGTGCCACTGTTCCGGGTGCTCAGGGTGCAGTGTTGAACCAAACAGGCCTTGGGAGCCTCACATTCTCGTTAGGGGCACAGACAGTAACCACATAGGGAAACAGATAACATGAGAGGATAACAAATGCTAGGCAGGAAAAACACAGAGGGGTGGGGGCGTGCTTGCCAGTCCGGGAATGCATCACTAGTGAGGGGACATTTGAGCGGAGACCTCACTCAAAACAGCCCGCGCCCCTTGGCCTGCCAGGTCCTCTGTGACCGCCCTGGCCTGGCTCTGACCTCTCCCCACTGCTCTCTGCTTCACCACTCTGCTCCAGGCACACTGGCCTTCTTGCTGTTCCTCAAACCTGCCAAGCTCGTTCCTACCTCAGAACCTTTTCGCTTTCTGTTCCTTCTGCCCGGAAACCTCTTCCTCCAGATCTTCGCGTGGCTCACGTCCTCACTTCATTCAGGTCTCTGCTCCAGTATCCGCTCGTCAGGGCGGTGCTTCCCCAGCCACCTGCCCTCATAGTACACCCCGCACACCGTTCCACCCCCTCGCCTCCCTTAGTTTTCTCCTAGTGTACATCACATGACATTATTTTATATTTCTCTGTTTGTCCTGTCTCTTGACATGCAAACCCCACAAAGACAGGGCCTTTGTCTTTTTTATCACTGAGTCCCAACATTCACAACAGTGGTGCTTAATACATGTGGTTTGAGTCCTTGTTTTGACAGTGATGATTGTACATTTCTTTTCTATACTCATTCTTGGCTAGTGTGGTGGGGTTGTCTCTTCTCTGTATTCCAACTGAGCGAAGCAAATAAGGACTGGTTGTGAAGGGAGTCCTGATGTGTTTGATCTGTCTCTCTTAGAATTGCTGTGTTTTCTGTGTCTGTATTTTATGATGAGCGCATTGTGGTGGTCGCAGAACAAAGACCCGACGCTACTGAGGAAGATAGTTTCCAGTGGATGAGCCGTGTGCTGCAGGTGAGCACACCTTGCGTCTTTGTCGGGGCAGGTGGCTTTGTTGTCAGAGATGGCAGCAGCCACTGCTCAGCATTTTCTTGAGGGACTAGTCATGCCACCTTATTTTTTCTCCTGCCAATCACTACTTAAATATTCTGGGTACTAGTAGCAAAATTAGATAATTGATACCATTTCTCCTGATGGGCCATGTAGTATTTTTCTGCTCAGGTTGCTGAAAATAACTGAATTAGTTTGCCTCAGCAAATTCTTTCACTTTTTTGTTCCTGAGTGTTGACAACTCATGACAGTGTTAACTGTCCACATGTGGAACGCATCTTTGACAATGTCAATCTGCGTGTCAACAGCTGCAGTCTGACTACACGTTCAAAGTGCTGCCTAGAGTGCAAGGGGTCCGAGAAAATACAGGGAGTTGTTTCTACTCTGCAGGGGTTTTACCGTGGAATTGAAGGTCCAGGTGACATAAACCACTGGGGAGAGAGAAAGATGTGGGTTCAGGATAGGGGCACATTCCTAGAGGGGCCAGGCCTGAGTGAGGAAAGGCACTTACCTAGTCTTCATGCAGAGTCACACTTTGGATCCCAGCTCCGCTCCCCACCACATACACTCCTTTAGGCACATTATATAATGTCAGTGAGCTTATTTCCTAATCTACAAAGTGGGCATAAAATTTTGTAGTATAGAGCTATTAGGAGGATTGAATGATAGTAATTAGATAATTAATTGAAATATTTTAGTACCTGCATTCAGTAAATGATGATGGTGATTATTATTAATAGCAAAAATAATAATCATAAGCATAATCACCAACAAGGAGTTTAGAGAGGCCCACTCTATATTAAATAACATTCCCTTTTACTCTCTGTCCCCTCACTCTTCATTTTTCTACTTAGAATTTATCACCATGTGAGCATGTTTGTATTTGTTGTTTTCTATATTCACTAAGCCCCATGAAGGCCAGTGGTTTCTCTCTTTTGTTCCCCACTCAGTCCCCAGAGCCTGCTAGCTCTGCCTGCACGTCTTCATAGCAGGCTCAGAAAGTGTGTGTTGGACAGACGGAGGGTCTAAAGAAAACATGGCTGTCCTCGCCGTAGCAGCTTACGTGTTATTGGGGTGTTGCCATCCATCCTTGACAACTCGTCTGCTTGGGGTGTTTGGGTTTGTTACTGCCCATCAGCGGTAATGTTGTAGAAGTGATGAAAGCATGAGCCGAGTGATAGGACTAGATGACTTAGATTTCTTCCTGCCCGCAGGTCTGTGATTCTGAGTTATCAGCTGCTGTAGGAGAGGCTGTTTCTAGTGGACAGTCAGAGAAAAGTAAGAGAATCTGCTGAAGACGCACCAGACAGGAAACAGTGAAGAAGGTGGGGCTGGGCTGATCTCAGAAAGGTGGCTAAGAATCAGGCCTGCAAAGAGAGTATTTTTTATACTGTTCATATTTTCAAACAAATAAACAAACTGCTTATTTCACTCAGAATGAACTTTGGGGCATAATGATTGAATCTTGTAGTAAATTATGTTTTTTCTATCACAGGAAACTGAAGTTTCTTAAGATGTATGTTACTCTTCCCTGGAAAACAGCTTATAGAAATTAAATGCTGTGTTAATTTACTAATCTGAATTCTTGTAAAAGTCACTTAGGGTCTGACTTGGACATGAAATAAGAGAGCATCATCTTCCCAGTCTCTGTAGCTTCTCAGCTTGGAGCACCTGGATTCGTAGTAGAGCAGTAAGGGTACCGTATGTTCTGGTAGGGAGAGCCCAGAGGTTCGTTCCAGGTCTGTGTGTAAGGGACTAAGGCCCTACCTCAGTACGTTCTGAGGAAGGTGGTCAGTAGACAACTTAACCAGATGCTGTATTCGGTAGGGAATCCAGGCTGCACGTCATTTGCCAACTTTCTGTATACTCTGAGATACCTTTCTGTATACTCTGAGATATCGGAGACCTAGGAACTCTGCCAGACTTGCCATTTCCCAGTTGTCTCAGTCGATTAGTAAGGCAGTATGAGGAGTATTGATTTGCAGGTTTATTCTCTTGCCCTTTTAAGTTGTTTCAATAAAAGACCTTGTTGGTCTGTCATGACTGTCGATGCATTCTCCTCCTAAGGTTGCATCTCCTTTTAGGTAAGACCTGTGGGTAATACAATAGAACCCTCTCAGCTGGTACGTTTGGTTGGTCAGTTAGTTTTAAAAGCTGGTTGAAGCAACCTTCATGTAATCTTCCTGTGTCTTCTCCTTAGTTTCAAATGCATAAAAGAAGCTGCAGAGCTGTTACTCTGTGGAGCTTTTGAGATCTTGCTCCCAGCATATGTTGTCAGTTTGGCATGAATAAACTTATAAAAGTTCTCTTTAAAAAAACAAGTAAAAATAAAAGCATTTGAAAAGGGACTGGAACACATAATGCTTACCTTTTAGGATTCTCTTGCCCATACCTATCAACAGTAGTTTTTTAGGAGCTCAACTTGAAGGAGTCTTTCCAAAGCATAACTCTCTTCTGTTGTTTTGCACTCGTATTTTATCGGTTGATTTAATGGTTATGTGAACAATAACAAGAACAACTGGCATAAAAGGTGTAGAAGCAAGCACGGCAGATGCTCAGCAGCACACAGGTGTGTGACCAGGAGCAGAGGCGCACCCGGAGCCGGTGGCCTTCAGTGCTCAGTGCGCGCTGGGCCTTCTTGCCCAGATGTTTTGCAGGGGGGATTCCTGCTCACTTGGTGAACCACTTAAGCAGAGGCCCAATTACAGAGCTTCTGTTGTGTTCATAATAAAAGTACTTTTAACTCAGTTTAGTTGATCCATGTTGGGCAGCTAAAATATTAAAAGAACCAAAAGAAATTTCTTACATTATCACTCAAGAAGGACCATATTGAGGCTTGCAAGTCAGTGTTCGCCTCTGCCCATTTAGTTTGTATCTTACCCCATCTGTTGACCTGTACCATCACTGAAAGGATTAGGTAGGTACATTTAGACACATGGGATCTTAGTAATCTGCCAGATTCTAGACCTAGAGTAGAATGGATCGAGAAAGAAAAGTCCTGGAGCAGAATAATGAACGAGGGTGATGTCAAATGCGTTAAAGTTAATCTCATTGAATGCTTTTCTTTTTATTTTTCTAGGCAATCGATAGCATTCATCAAGTGGGGGTTTATTGTCTTGCCTTGGTGCCTGCCAATACATTGCCAAAAACTCCACTAGGAGGGATTCATATATCTCAAACGAAACATCTCTTTCTGGAAGGATCTCTACATCCGTGCAATATCCTCATGTGTCCACATACATGCGTGACCAATTTGCCAAAACCCCGGCAAAAGCAACCAGGTAATATGCTGGCTTTGAATAGGTAATACTAAAATTATAAATTCAAGAAGCTGAGTTCTTGCAGTGTGATTCTTTCTCCAGAATTAGTCTTTACAGACCTAAGTAACATAAGAATAGTTACTAAGTTGACTGAACACAGGGAGGGCTGAGGCTCTGTGGAAAAGGCTTCCCTGAGTTTATTATTGCCTCCCTCTTCTGAGTAATTCTTTTTTTCTTCTTTTTTAATTTTTAAATTATATTTTATCACTTATGCTATTGTAGTTGTCCTGATTTTCCCCCTTTGCCCCCTCCACCCAGCACTCCCCACTCCCTCAGGCCGTCCCTCCCATTGTTCATGTCCATGAGTCACATGTATAAGTTCTGTGGCTGCTCCACTTCCTGTGCTGTACTTTACATCCCCATGGCTGTTCTGTAACTGCCTATTTGTACTTTTTAATTCCCTCCCCTCTTCAATCTAGCAACCACCAAACCTCTCTCCATATCTGTGATTCTGACTCTGTTCTTGTTTGATTAGTTTGTTTTTTAGATTCAATTGTTGATAGGTATGTATTTTTGCCATTTTATTGTTTTGACATTTTGCCATTTTTTTATCTTTTTTTTCTTAAATATATAATAATGGTTTGGTGGTGATAAACTCCTTTAATTTTTTCTTGTCTAGGAAGCTCTTTATCTGCCCTTCCATTGTAAATGATAGCTTTACTGAGTAGAGCAATCTTGGCTGTATGTCCCTGCTTTTCATGACTTTGAGTATTTTTTGACAGTCCCTTCTAGCCTGACAGTCTTATGGGAACTCCCCTCTAGGTAACTAACTTCTTTTCTCTTGCTGCTTTTAAGATTCTCTCTTTATCTTTAACCTTTGGCATTTTAATTATGATGTGTCTTGAAGTGTACCTCTTTGCATTCATCTTGTTTGGGACTCTCTGTGCTTCCTGGTCTTGCATATCTATTTCCTTCACCAAATTAGGGAAGTTTTCTTTCACTATTTTTTAAAATAGATTCCCAATTTCTTGCTTTTTCTCTTGTGGCATCCCTATGACATGAATGTTGGACCTCTTGAAGTTGTCCCAGAGGCTATTCATACTATCTTCATTTTTTTGGATTTCTTTCTTCTTGTTTTTCTGCATGTTTTGTTTTTTGCTCCCTTTTGCTCCAAATCACTGATTTGGTTCTCAGCTTTATCTGCTCTAC